>ML806276.1:116615-181875 GCA_009831015.1 Picea engelmannii
TCCTAAAAGATTATCTAAACTATATTTATGTCTTAAAATAACATTTCTAATTGATTATTATTAAATAGTTGTTCATGATGGTTAATGATTAATTTAATTATTAATTAATTCATTAATTAATAAAGTATTAAATTAATGGTGGAAAATAAAATATAATATTTAAATTAAGTTACGTATCCCACAAGGGATAACATATTAAATACATGTGGATGGAATAATAAAGGAGGGATAAGGGTATTAATAGCGGGAGGATAAGGGGTAATAAAGGAGTTAGGTAGGGAGTTAATGGGGGAGGAGTGTTGGTGAAGGAGGGATAAGGAAGGAAAGGAGTTGGGGGGAGGATCATTCTACGGGGGGTGGAGAAGGATTTTGGGAGCTCTGAGTATTGCAGGGAGAGGGAGATTTTGAGAGTTTGGATTGTAACAGTGCACCGGGGTTGCTGGGGGTTTTGGGCACGGAGGGCTAGGATATCCATTGATATCCTAGGGCTAGGAGCTAACTAGTCAGCAGGGAGGTCGGTTTTGGGTAGTGTTCTAAAGAAACAGGAAGGAAGCAAGTTGCAGATAACAACATCAGGTTCAACAAGCTGCGGACAACAGCATCAGGTTCAAGTATTTAATTCCAATTTATCCATTGTTTAATTAGATTTATTATTCATTGATAAAATTTACATGCGTAAGTGTTAAGAAAATTTGGAATTATTCTTCTTTATAAACCTAGTAGAAATTAGAGTACAGTTGGTAGAAATTTTAAATATTAATTGAAATCGGGCCTTTACACTCCAAGAGAAGGGTACATAGTAGTTCAATCCCATCTCCTACTAGAAAACATAGGAGATATGGAGTGGATGAACTGATGGGAGAAATGAATAAAATTAATCCTCTTACGTTTGATGGAGAACATAAGAAGGAGGAATATTCCGAAACATGTTGCTTGGCATGAGGAAATATTTCCAATTGCAGAATTATTCCTCTCATGCAAAAGGAAGAATTGCAATGTATCAACTGAAGGGAAAGGCATCCATGTGGTGGGATCATCTTGTGCAAGTGCAACACATTAGAGAGATAGATATCACTTGGAAATAATTCAAGAGCTATTTCGAGAAGAGATATTTAAATAAGAGATATTATGACAGAAAAATGAAAGAGTTCTTTGAACTCAAGCTAGGCAACATGACCATTGATGAGTATGAATGTAGGTTTCTGGAATTGCTAAAGTATGTTCCATTCATAAAATATGATACTGTCAATATTCAGAGGTATCTAAGTGGATTTCCACCTTCCATTGGGGACAAGATCTAGTATGATGACCCCAAGACTATGGAAGAAACAATAAGGAGGGATAAATGTTTATATGAACAACAAAAAGAAAAGCCTTTGTTCTAGAAGGCTTGGGAATATAAGAAGAAGTTCAAGAAAGAGAAGAGGCAGAAAGGAACTAAGTCATCCTTTTTCAGAAATAGTCCTCAGGGACAACCATCTTGTAGAGAGCCCAGAATGGCCGAAATGGGTGGAAAAATACCAAGACAGACACCTATGGAATGTTGGGGTTGTAAAGGAAACCATAGGTACATATATTGCCCCCACATAAATGATAAAGTGAGAGTTGTCCACAATATTTAGCAATAGGAAATAGTGGAGGACATGGGAAATAGAATGCGAAGGATTTATGCAGCCTTGGACAACAATCAAGATGAATTTCAGTCGCACATGATTGAAGTGGAAGGTATGATTAACAACCATGTCTTTACTATTTTAATTGATTCAAGGGCTATCCATAGTTATATGGATCCTAGAGTGGTGGAAAGTTTTCATTTATCAAGAAGAAAACATGAAAAATATTGGTTAGTGCAGTTGGCTACAAGAACCAAGAGGAAAGTCATTGAGTTGGTTAAGTCTTGTCCTGTGGACATGAATGGATTGAGCATGAAGGATGAATTGAAAATTATTCCCTTAGGATCTTATGAATGTTTAATTGGGATGGACTGGTTGGAACAAAACCATTCCATCTTGGACTCTCATAACAAGGAATTCACTTGCTTGGATGAGGAAGGGAATTGGAAAAAATTCCAAGGAATTCCCAGAGTTGTTGCTATCAGAGAAATCTTAGCAATGCAGCTGAAGAAGTGCTACAGAAAAGGTTGTCAATTATTTGCAGCCCATGTGGAGGAAACACCAAAGTATAAGGTGTCAGGTATTGGAGATCATGAGGTACTAAAGGAGTTTGAAGATGTATTTCATGAGGTACCAGGATTACCTTTGAAAAGAGATATTGACTTCTCTGTAAACTTGATGCATGGAGCAGCTCTAGTATCAAAAGCTCCTTACAGAATGAGTACACCAGAGCTGAAAGAATTGCAATTGCATCTTGAGGAGATTCTAAAGAAGGGGTACATACACCCAAGCGTGTTTGATATGGATTTTATGAGAAGAAAAAAATGAATACAAGTTATTAACAGGTTCTTAACACAAAATAATAGAGATATAGTAAAACTGGTTTTCTATTCAATAATGAAATAAGATGAAACTGTAAAATGCAGCGGAAACAAGCTTGCTGGAATGGTGGCGGCAATGTGAATTCAAAAGAAGAAGGTTACAATGAGGCTCTAAAGGAATTTTTACAATAATAAATAATTCCAAAAACCCTAGGCATCCAAAAACCTAACCCTAGGAGATGAAGCGCCAAAAGTCATGTGGGCCCCCTTTGGGTAGGTTAGTACATCAACTTCCTGGGGTCATAACGTTTGCATACGATCTCCATTTTAGGTGTGTGATAGCCCGTTGAAAAGGTATTATAGAGGAGATTCATTTTGGGGGCTCAATCTATCCTGAAATACCTTCATTTAGACCCTCACAATGGCCCCGAAAGTTAAAACTGCTAAAAATAGTAAATTGCCAAAATTGTTAGAAAACTGTTTTGAGCCAGCTGGAAAAGGTGGGTGACCACCGATATCCATCTAGATAAATCCTCCCTCATTAGGAAGAAATGGTCTCCATTTCATTTAGGTCCTCCATCAGATGAGGAAATTTCTATTGAATTTGGCCCCGGGTGAGCCACTTGCCTTGGTGTAGGAGCTGCCCTACTTTGACGACTCGATAAAGATGGATCCTTTGTTGTCAAGTTCCCTTGATCTGTCCGTCCAAAATATTATCATTGGATTCCTATTGTATGTAGTCAGGGTTGAGATTTTTTGGTGTCAGCTATTCTGCTACTTCTGAGGTGTCCAATAATGGTGGTAAATAAGGGCGAAGGAGATCCATGTTGGACACTGGGTGCAGGCCAAGGAAAGGAGGAATGTTGAGCTCAAAATCATTATCCCCCATGGCCTTGGTGATAGTGTATGACCCATAATGGAGTGGGAGATGCTTCTGATGGGGTCCTGTAAGGTATTCTTTCTGCAAGTGTGACCAAACTTTTTCGCCCACTTGAAACTTATGTGGCACCTGATGTTGATCATGGTGTTATTTGTACTTGTCATTGGACTTCTGTAGGATATCCTGAACCTGTTGGCGGATGTGCTAGATCCAATCAATGAATCGGGTGGCTTTGTTAGCTTCAATTGGAGCAGGAGATGAGTCGGTCATGGTGACTGCAAAGGAAAGTGTAACATCTATGGGACCCAATGGTTGGAATCCTAACCCCACATGAAAGGCGTTGTGGCTGGTTAAGCTATGTCGGGCTCAGTTGTAGCTATTATGGACATAGGGAAGGCTCTCATCCCATGTGTGAGGGTGTTACCCATGATTTTGGTCATCATGATGATGTATTGATGATGGTTTACTCAGGCTCTTCATAAGAACTTTTTCCTGATAAAAAGTTATTTTCGTCTCTTCCAGAAAACTCATTTTTGAAGACTGTTCACAGGCTGCTAGTATATTTGCCTGCGAGAATGCATGATTCTCGTAGGCTGCCTTAAGCCAGGGTGCAAGAAGTTCGCACTGTGTTAAACTACTAGGGTGCGAACTCTTTCTAAATCAAGGAAAAAAGATGAATTCTCAATGCTTCTAGAAGGGAATCTTCTAGAAGGATGAGATGGAATTCGAATGATTATCCTAGTACCGGATTCCTTGATATTTTGGGATCATTCTTATCCAAGTAACTAATTCATTCTCTCCTATATATTGAGGGAATTCTCTTGGATAAGGTTAAGCAAGAAGGTTAAGCAAGATTCATTGGAGAATTGGTGAAAGAATTGTGTGAAGAACTGAAGCTACAGCAGGAGCAGTTATCCAAAAGAGTTGATCTTCTTCATGCAAGTGAGCAAGTGTGTGTGTCGAAACCAAGGGCCATCGAAAGGAAGTTTGCGACATCAAGGATCAGGTTGTAATATTTGCTTTCCATTAATATGATACAATAATATGTCCCTTTCCCATAAAGCTAATTTCACTTTATTGTATAATTCCTTGATCATATACATAGATTGACTGTTGAATAGATTGTGCTTTCTTCACTTTAGTTGGTTTGTGTTGTCTTGGTCTTGGCTGCATGAGAGCACTGGAGTGAAGTGGGAGCAAAAAATACCATAGGAAGTGATCATAAGGTACGCCATTTTTTCTTGCCTCCTATTTAATTAAATGGTTAAAATCTAGGGAAAGAGTCATGTTCTGTCTTGCTTTGTTTTAGATTCAGGTGGATCTAGGGAGATTGGTTTGTGTCTGCACTTACGGATTTATCCAATAACAAAATTGGTGACTCCATTGGGGATCAATCCCATTTTATTTGTGGCTTTTGATATTTTTCTGTGGCCATTTTCTTTGGTTTTACTTTTCTCCTGTCCTATCAATCTCTGAGTCTTTAGGATATCCTGATAGACCCTTTGGGTCCAGAGGCCTTTTTCAATTTTGCTTCATTTTCCAAAATTTTGACTATGTTCAGACATTCTCACACTGTACTTCATTGTAGCCTATGAGAATAGGTAGAGTTCGCACTATGCCTTTAGGTTTGAGTGCGAGGTTCTCACATCCTGCTCAAGGGTCACCTGCAAGAATCAATGATTCTTGCACTGTGTAATATTGCCTGCCTGCGAACTCAATTTTTCAAAAATTTGGATTTGAGTTTTGGTATTTTCAACTGCCTAGATCAGTTTGATTACCTCATAAGAGTTTCTTGGACCATTGATTGATATCTTTCTTGTCTTCGTTTACGTGCATGAACAGTCTTAGGATTTCAAGGCTTTTCTTGTCATTTTTGGCTTGACTTTTGTTTCTTGACTTTTCTTGGCAAAACCATTCTCTCCGACTTCAAAATCTGAGTGTGTTTGATTAGTTAAGGACCGGTGATCAGTTGAAAGTTGAATTTTCTTGGTCTTTTATCATTTGCTTATTGTTTGAAAGATCATTTTTATGCAATTGAAGAGACTAGTTTGGGTTTCTTTGTTTTAAGAAAGTTCATTAGTGCTTTTAATGAAATTTCTGAAACAAAAAGATTTAATTTCTTGCTTTATATTAGATTGGGGGCATCCTTGAATTTGAAGTAGCGAAATTGCATGATTCTTGGCATTTTTTGATCTTAAATTATGAAAAAAATTCTCCCTCATGGCCGGGGGGGGGCCCATGAATTGTGCATTGGTGTTCAGTACCTTTTTCTCCTTTCTTGCGAATCTTGATATGGATGATTTTTAAGATTTTGGGACATTGTGCATCTAGGAATGATAAATGTTTTCTCCTTCTCGTAGCATAGATTTCATCGAAATGAAAATATTGAATCTTCATATCTTTGCATACTTTTCGAGTCGGTCAAAACACCATATTGTCCACGCCATCTTCCTTTTGAGTAACAATAGCCATAAAATAAAGCGCTTATAAAAATTGATTAGACATTTTTATCTTTTCTGGTAGAAAACCTACATTAGATTAGTCATAGGGCTTTGGAATAGGTGTGAAAGATAACTTTCCAAAGTTGCAAACAAACATAGAATCTTGAGTTAGGGAGCGGTTAAATCCACTTATTACATTTTGTCTTGGGAAGCCCTTCTAACACAAGGGTCAATCACGAGGTCACATTGATATTGGCAGAGTTACTCACCTTGCTTTGTTGGTCTTGGTGTAGAGGTTGCGCGTATTATGGGGGTCGCTTGAGAGGTATACCCACAATGATGAGTGTAATCCTTTCGAGTTGATTTCGGGCTAGATACCTTGCCCTTGCACATGGATAAGATTGTCGACTGTTTCCCTAGGCATCATTGTAGTAATTGGTAACCTTAGTGGCCTATCTCTCTGGGTTCTTTACACAAGGTGACTGTGGAGGGGAAAGTCTTTACAGTACCTGGAATCGACGTTGGCCAAACTCACTCGGGCTCCTTGGAGGGTATACCCATGATTATGTGTGGGAGGTTGTACCAGGGTGTAAGTCCGTTAAGCAGGTCGTCAACGTAACTTTTCCACCCTCTCTATCTCAGCCCCTTCTTACTTTGTTCCCACGATGTTGGATTTCATCATGAACTAGTGTGCTCATTATGAGAAGGTTTTGTTTGGTTGATTGCTTCCTAAATTTTTAGCATGTGCTGTTTGTTTTCCCTAGCAGACTCTAGGTTGGATTTATTTAATGGCGTCAATTCTTGGAATAACCAATGAAGGAACCCCTCTTCCAGGGGAACCTTTTATTTTTCCTTCTTATGGAAACATCGATCCTCCTCACATCGCTACTGTGAGCCTTTCAGGTCTCACTATTGGATTGTCAGTGTGGCTGTTTTCCACTCAAGTAATCCTGAATACTGTTAGTGCTTCAATCAAAAGCACTTCCCCCCAAGAGCATCAACCTCATGTTGATCCTTCACCTTCTTCACCAGTAAGTTATTCTTTGTCTTCTTCGCTTGCAAGGTCTCCTTCTGTTTCATCTTCTTTGTCGAGTGAAAGTTCCGAAGCTAGTAACCCGGTGAATACGAAGAATAAGAAAAGAAAGATAAACAAGGATACAAACCTCCAACCACTGTCAAACACGTTGGAGTGTTGATGATGTCAAGATCACCCAAACAACTTGTAAGCCCAAGTACCCTTGCAGGCTTTGTAAGGGTATCCATCTTCTTAAGGATTTCCCTGGTATATCCAAGTTTATAGAAGCATGGTCTACACATCCTTTCCAACCCATGTCGTTAGCTTCTGAACAACATGCTGATGACTTCCCGTCGACTAGTCATGATATGGTTGAGACGAAGAAAAGTAGAGTCAAGTTCTTGTGTATGTTATGCAAAGGGAGTCATCTCACTCACCTTTGTCCTCATATCGATGAAGCCTCGAAATTACTGGAAGACATGACTGTTTCACAACCTCAACTTCCAGCTGCTTACCGTAAGATTTCTCTCAACCCTCCAATAGTTGATGGAATTATCACTCCGGTCCCTTCACCGATCAATCTGATTGATCATGTGGTCAATCTGGTCACGTCCTTAGTTGAACTAGTTGACAAAGTGGTTGATCCGATACCATCCTCGGTCAATCCCACTCTCCCCTTAGAGAGTGAAACCCAAGCGATTGATCCATTTCCACCTGTCGATCCCATTCTCCCCTTGGAGAATGAATCTCAAGTGGTCGATCTAATCTCTTCATCGGTCGATCCTACTCTCTCGCTAGAGAGTAAACCCGATACTGCCCATGTTTTTCTCATTGATACAGACTCTGCCATGTCAGGGGTTATTCCTCCTTATCCCATGGAACCCCCTCCAAGTAATGAGGACATCCATTTTGATTGGGGTGTGCTAACTGGACCTCGTCTTCCTTCTTACATTCCTTTCCAGATTACAGTACAGGTTTGTGGTCAGGACGTTCCTCAAACATTGATAGATGAAGGTTCATCTGTTAGTATTTTGTCCTACACGGCTTGGAAAGCTTTGGGTTGTACTCTACTTGCACCGGTTACGCAGAATATGTTATCTTTTAACAGAAGAACCAATCAACCTTTAGGGACCCTTCCTCAATTTCTTGTAACTTTGGGAGGGAAAACTGTCTTTATCGATGTCATGGTAGTCCAAGACCCCTTGGATTTTGATTTACTCCTTGGGAGAGATTATGTCTATGCCATGAAATCTATTATGTCTACTTTTTTTCGTGTGATATATTTCCCTCACGATGGAAGCATTGTGACTGATGATCAACTTTCATTCATTGACCCCACCTGGATTGCCTCCCTGAATGGTTCTTATATGCAGACAGTATTGCGCCCGCCACAGGTCAATTATGTGGCATTTTCACCCATGCCTTCAACTTCTGATGACTTAGATCGACTAGTTGACATGGTGATCTCTTCGATAGGGCTGTTAGATCCTGATCTCTTTACTCCTGTCACAACCCTCGACATGGTGTCCTTCCAGAGTGTGTTTCTTCCTTCTAGTGAAGACCTCTTGGAATCCATGACTGGGTTTTCTCCCTTGACATGGTGTCCTTCCAGAGCATTGTCCTCTTGGAATCCATGATCAAGAAGAGACTTGAGGATATTTTTTGCGTCTCTATAACAACCTCGTTAAAAAATGAAACAGAGGTTTCGAGGATAGTTTTTGCGTCTCTGCGACAACCTCGTTTAAAAATGAAACAGAGGTCTTGGAGCATGATTTTCTGATTTCAAGCTCGTTAAAAAATGAAACAGAGGTCTATGAGCATAGTTTTCTAATTTCAAGCTCGTTAAAAAATGAAACCACTTGAGGATAGTTTTTGTGTCTCTGAGGAAACCTTGTTAAAAAATGAAACAAAGGTTACGAGCATAGTTCTTGTTTCTATGTCAAGCTCGTTAAAAAATGAAATAGTTTTCCCCCTCTCTGTTTGAGTCCAGTTCTTCATTTAGTATTTGAAGCTTCATTTCATTCTCCTTCGTAGTTGGATGAAATGAAGCTTAGGGGGAATTTTCTTACAACCTCTAGACTTCATGCTGAAGTTGAGCTGCTAGTTTCTTAAGCTGGGAGCTAAGTACCAACCATCCATGTGTTATGCGTTGGGAAGTCCAAGCATAGTTCCCTCTAGTTCAATCTTGTGTAACAATGAATCCAGGTCCAAGCATAGTTTTGTTTTGTTTTAAATCTTGCGTAAAAATGAAAACAATCCCGAGCTTAGTCTTTGTTCTTTCTCATGCTCGTAAATACATGAGAATAAGTTACCGATCTTAGTCTTTGTTCTTTATCGTGCTCATAAATCAATGAGAATGTAATCGAGTATACTTTTATCACCTTTTCAGGCTCAACAAGGTTATATGAAAAAGGAACCCCCCTGGAGTCCTCTTTAAGCGCTTTTCAGACTCTCTAAACATGAAAAGATCGCCGAGCAACCTTGCTATTTTCACGCTCGATAAAGTATTTGAAGTAAGCGTCTAGTGAGCGATAATTTATCTCTTTTTCGGTCTCATCCAGACTATTTTTATGAAAAAGGAACTGAGAGAGTTCTCTTTTAAGTGTTTTTCCAAACTCTATAATCTTGAAAAACCTTCGAGTTTTCTATCTCTGGACTCGTTAAACAAACATTGACAGACCCATGATGGGACCAAACCACTCCTTCTTAGGGTTCGTTAAACATACTCCGAGGGACTCATCCGAAGGATGAGCTTACATCAACAAGCATATGTTATCCTCCTCAAGCTTGCGTAAAAATAAAGAGGTACTTGCCAGAAATGGTGGGGGAAAATTTGTGAAAGGGGTATGTTTCATTTTCGTATTGATTGGCAGTAAGTGTCGCTCTTGAACATGACACCCCCTATTCATCATTTGAAGCTGGTTTGGAAAATCGATTTGTCTCTCATTCGATTTTCTACAAGGTCATTCCCTGTGTAATCTTTGAGTCAATGCTGCCAAATCATTGGTTGTGTCATTCATATGTTCAAGAGAAGTCCATATGAAACCTATATTGAGTCAGCCATTTGCAGTTATCCATTCTTTTCGTGTTGGCCTTCCCTGTGTCTGGTCCAATTTGCACAATGCTTTGTTTCACCTTCAAACTTTGTTACTCATTTCGTGTCATTGATGGGGGATAAATCAAGGCCCTCCTGTGACGAGTTTTGTTCCGTCTACTTCAGATCAAGACTTAGAAATTATTTGGTACCTTGGAGCTTTCATGCCTCAATGGCAGGTTTCGTCACTTTCGAAAGTGGGTTTACATCATTGACCCCTGATCGAAAGATTCCATTGGATGTTCGACTTCAAATCATTTATTCACACTCACTAGATTGTACTATGGTACCTTGGGAGTCATTGACATCAATGGTGATTTCCCTCTCACTTGTTAACGGTTTTATCATTGACCGGTACTCAAGTGGTTTCTACCATGTTCGACTTCAACACATGTAATCACATGGTTAGATCCGTACTTTGGGTGACGAAATTGAAGACCCTAGATATCATATTTGTGATCCAGGTTGCGATGGAGTATGTATAATTTGTGACACATATATCCACTGTGTATGTCTCGTGGCTATGTCGTCTTGATTTAAAATTTCTTGCATAGATCCACAATGTATTCTGGTGGCTATGCTATGTTTTGACGGCATGGATCCACAGTGTATGATTGGTGGCCATGAACCATGTATATAATGTCATTAGTCTATGATCTGAGTATGGGAATGCCTACCTCATAATTGATATATATGATATTTTGCAGATGCTTGGTTGTTCCCAGGTTTCCGATTAGGTGTGCTCCTGGTTCCCGAAACACACATGAAGCTTACAAAGTCTATCGGCTGTCACTGGTTCCAACCTCATACTTTGGAGGGAATTCTGCTACCCATGATTTTGGTCATCATGATGATGTATTTATGATGGTGTACTTAGGCTCTTCATAAGAACTTTCTCCTGAGAAAAAGTTATTTTCGTCTCTTCCAGAAAACTCATTTTTGAAGATTGTTTGCAGGCTGCTAGTATATTTGCCTATGAGAATGCATGATTCTCACAGGCTTCCTTAAGCCAGGGTGCGAGAAGTTCGCACTGTGTTAAACTACTAGGGTGCGAACTCTTTCTAAAGCAAGGAAAAAAGATGAATTCTCGATGCTTCTAGAAGGGAATCTTCTAGAAGGATGAGATGGCATTCAAATGATTATCCTAGTACTGGATTCCCTGATATTTTGGGAACATTCTTATCCAAGTAACTAATTCATTCTCTCCTATATATTGAGGGAATTCTCTTGGAGAAGGTTAATCAAGAAGGTTAAGCAAGATTCATTGGAGAATTGGTGAAAGAATTATGTGAAGAACTGAAGCTACAACAACAATAGTTATCCAAAAGAGTTGATATTCTTCATGTAAGTGAGAAAGTGTGTGTGTCAGAGCCAAGGGCCATCGAAAGGAAGTTTGCGACATCAAGGCTCAGGTTGTAATCTTTACTTTCCATTAATATGATACATTAATATGTCCCTTTCCCATAAAGCTAATTTCACTTTATTGTATAATTCCTTGATCATATACATAGATTGACTGTTGAATAGATTGTGCTTTCTTCACTTTAGTTGGTTTGTGTTGTCTTGGTATTGGCTGCACGAGAGCACTGGAGTGAAGTGGGAGCAACAAAGACCATAGGAAGTGATCATAAGGTACGTCATTTGTTCTTGCCTCCTATTTAATTCAATGGTTAAAATCTAGGGAAAGAGTCATGTTCTGTCTTGCTTTGTTCTAGATCCAGGTGGATCTAGGGAGATCGGTTTGTGTCCGCACTTACGGATTTATCCAATAACAGAGGGTGATTTGAATTATACATGCGAAGGATATGCACAATCATTCGATTTACAACCTCAGTTTGGACATTTGTCTGGGGGTGGAAGGTCATGGATTTGGTGAGCTTGATGTCCAGTAGTGACCATAGGCTTGACCAAAATGTGATAAGAAATTGACTATCCCGATATGAGACAATGGTTTGTGGGATTCCAAAATGTACCCAGAATTGTTCAAAGAAGAGTTTGGCAGTGGCCTTTGCTGTGATGCTCTTCTTGCAGGCAACCAGAATCGCCATCTTAGAAAAGCGATCAACAACCAAAAAAACACAGTCATTTCCCCGCTTGGTGGATGGGAGGCCGGACATGTAGTCCATTGAGATGGATTCCCATGGCCTATCAGGAGTAGGAAGAGGGGTGTACAGGCCCTGCTTCTTAGGGTCGGTTTGACAATAGCACAGACAATGTAGGACCTGATATACTTGCTGACCTCCTGTCGAAGTTTCAACCAGTAGAAATGTTTCTGTAGCATCACCACAGTATTTTCGATGCCTAAGTGTCTTGCCCCCCGACTGTAGTGGGCTTCCCAGACCAGCTTCCCTTGCTCACTTGATGGAACATAGATATGGCCCAAATGACACAACAACCCATCTCGAAGATGGAAATTATCAAAAACTGCGTTTGCACCCAACATTTGGTAGGTGGTGGTGAAGTTAGGGTCTATCTCATAGAGTTGGTTCCATCCAGATGTCTCATGGCCACAAGAGTCTAGGACGCAAGAGTCTATCACCATGGTGAGTGTCATGACTAGAGGTCTGCTGAGGCAATCAATGACGCAATTGGTACTTCCTATTTTATACTTGATGTTGAGGTGGAATTGTTGCAAGTATGTTGACTACTTTTGATGGTTGTCATTCTACAATTTTCCATGTGTCTGCATGAACTGCAGTGGCTTATGATCAGTGTGGATGACTGTCTCATTCCCAAGAATGTAATGTCTCCACTGGCGGCATGATTGCACAATGGAGTACATTTTTTTTTTGTAAGTAGGGTACTTATAGACAATATCTGAAAGTGTCTCACTATGATAGGCAATGGGGTGGCCGTGTTGAGTGAGAACGACACCCGCAACATAGTTTGAAGCATCTATCTCGATCTCAAAGGGATGTTGCAGGTCTGGTAGTGAAAGTACTGGGGTTGAGCACATGCACTGCTTCAAATCATCAAACGCTTATTGTTGGGACCGACCCCACGCAAATTTCACATTACCACCACCCCTATTTATTTGGTTGAGGGCCCATGCAATATGGAAGAATCCCAACATGAACCTGCGGTAGAAATTGGCAAGGACCAAGAAGCTCCAAAGATCAGTGAGTGTTGTTGGGGTTGTCCAGTCACGGATGACTTGGATCTTGGTTGGATCCACATGTACGCCATGCTGATTAATGATGTAGCCAAGGTAATGGACCTTGTCCATGCCGAACAAGAATTTTTCCAAGTTGGCGTATAGCTTGTGCTTCCGCAGGGTGTGCAAAACCTATTGAATATGCTGCAAGTGGTCGGCCCAAGTCTTGTTGTAAATTAGAATGTCATCCAGATACACCACTACAAAAGTATTCATGAATGGTCACAGGATATCGTCCATCAGCCTCATGAAAGTGGCTAGAGAATTTGTCAAACCAAAGGGCATGAACAACCATTCAAAAAGGCCTTCCTTTGACTTGAAGGTAGTCTTCCATACATCTTTATGTTCTATCGGGACCTGGTGGTAGCCAAAATTCAGATCAATCTTTCTAAATTATTTTTCCCCCATGAGTTGATCAAGGAGGTCATCAATTTAGGGAATCAGGTACCGATTTATGACTGTGATTTTATTCAGAGCCTGGTAATCAATACAAATTCACTAGGTTCCATATTTCTTTTGTACCAACACGATTGGGCTCCTACAAGGTGATGAGCTGGGGCAGATGTTCCCCTTGTGGAGTAGTTCTTGGATATATCATGTGATCTTCTCATTCTCTAACAAAGAGCAATGATAGACTGGCCCATTGGGTAGTGGTGCATTGGGGGTCATATCGATGGGGTGCTTGACCTGGCAATGCAGAGGTACCCCTGTAGGTGAGGAGAATATATCTGAGTATTCTTCCACGACCTTATCTACTTGATTCTGTTGTGTGAAGAGGTCAGCCGCAGAGACCCTAGATGTGGCTGTGATATTTCTCTTATTCTAAGAGGGAATCACGAAGAAGACAAAATTCCCCATCTGAGAGATGACCTTCCTACATTTCTTAGCAGAGATCAAGGAAATAACACTAGGTGGGACTGCCTCAGGTATCCTGTACAATTTCCTATTCAAAGTAATAATAACACCACGAGGCCTAGACTCATATACAACATGACATTTACATAAATAAGGTTGGCCCAAAAGAACATCATAAACTTTGAGAGGAGAAACATCACACAATACTTTGTCTTTGAAGGGCTTGATGCCGTACGAAATTCGACACTGTTGGCTGACGCAGAAATCGATTCCTTGGTGGAGCCATCCAATGGTGTAGGGTTGTGGGTGAGACATTGTTGGCAAGGTTAGATGCTTGATGACCTCTACTGATATGAGGTTCTTCTGGCTACTTCTATCAACGATGAAGTTCAACGGGGTGCCTTTTACCCACATCTGTGAATGGAAGAGGCAGTCTCCTTCTTCTGGCTTGTCTGGTTCACCAGGCTGGAGCTTGGTGGTAGCAACGGTGGCACTGGGTTCCACATCAATGATCTGTCTCCCCCTTTGTAGTTCTAGCTCAGAGTCAGAATCCACATCTGATTCAGAGGCTTTCACTTCGGCCACCAGTGACTTCTTTGAGCGACAATCAGCAGTGTTATGACAAGGGCTCTTATGGAAGTTGCACCACTTCTTGGTATCTTTCTTTGTCTTTTTGGTATCTTTATTTTCTTGTGTCTTGGACTAGTTGTCCTGATAATTTCCATATTTTCTCTGTCCTTTTTTCGGTGGGTTGGGGCAGCCCTTTCCTGGATTTTTTTGTGAGGGGTTCCTAGGCCCAAATTGCCACGTCTTTTGTTTGAGCTTCTGCTCGATTTTGACGACATATCGGTAGGCCGCACCCAAGGATGAGATGTCCAGAAATTCCATTTCAATATAGATGTATCTATGCAGAGCACCATGATACTTGAGCACCATATGTCGCTATGAATATTTGATACTCAACTTGGTGCGCAAGGTATAGAAGATATTTTTGAAATATGGCACTGCTTGGTCTCTTTCTTGCTGCAGTGTGGTCCATTTGGTATACGGGTTGTCATAACTTTTGAAAGGGTAGTATTGTTCCTTAATAGCATCCCTGAAGGATTCTCAGGTGGCCATGACTGAAATAATGATGTTTCCTCTGTTTCCTTTTGCTCACAAAAAGTTTCCCACCAATCTTTGACATGGGAAATGGCTTTGAGGAATGAAAAAGTAATATTTTCTCTATTTGAAAAGTTATGGATAGAAAAATACCCTTCTAGTAGATTCAACCACTTGTCTATAACATTTGTGTCTATTTGACCTTCAAATATAGGAATATCAAAGTTTATTTGTACCTTGAAGGGGGTGACACCTCCGTTCGAAGAAGATGCATCGCTTGTTGGTAGTCGCCGAAGGATTTGCGTGAAACTATCTATCATCTCGTTCCTCTTTTGTGTGAGGGATTCCTCAATCAACAGTTTGAAAGGATATTTTGTCCTATCATATTTCTTTTATCCTACCATGGGAGGTCACTTGGGCATGCGAGAGATTTTTTCCTCAAAATAAACAAGCTCGAGACCCAACTCTTTGTACTCCGACCTCGTTGGGGACATGCATTAAGACGACAAAGAGTAGACCGATATGATACCACTAATATAGATTTTATGAGAATAATGAAATGAATAAATATTATTAATAGGTTCTTAACAGAAAATAATAGAGATATAGTAAAATTGGTTTTCTATTCAATAATGAAATAAGTTGAAACTGTAAAATGCAGCGGAAACACGATTGCTGGAATGGTGGCGGCTTATCTCTGAGAAGAGATGTGATGACAACACGCATTCGCAAGAAGAAGGTTACAATGAGGATTTGAAGGCATTTTTACAATAATCAAGAATTCCAAAAACCCTAGGAATCGAAAAACCTAACCCTAGGAGATGAAGCGCCAAAAGTCATGTGGGCCCCGTTTGGGTAAGTGAGTACATCAACTTCCCGGGGTCGTAAAGTTTGCATACGATCTCCGTTTTAAGCGTGTGATAGCATGTTGGAAAGGTATTGTCAAGGAGATTCATTTTGGGGCTCAATAATGCCTTCATATATTATTGAGGAGCTTGATTCTGAAAAACCTTCATTTAGGCCCTCAAAATGGCTCTGGAAGTTAAAACTGCTAAAAATAGTAAATTGCCAAAATTGTCAGAAAACTGTTTTGAGCCAGTTGGAAAAGGTGGGTGGCCATCAATATCCATATGGATCAGTGTCACATTGGGGTCCCAATTTATATTCGTGAAGAAGAAGGATGGAACATTGAGATTGTGTATTGATTTCAGACAACTGAACAAAGTAACTGTAAAGAACAAGTATCCTCTGTCGAGGATTGATGACCTCTTCGATCAGTTGAAGGATGCGAAGATATATTCAAAGATAGAACTTAGATCGGGATATCACCACATAAGGATAGAGGATGAAGACATCAACACGACCACCTTTAGAACAAGGTATGGTCAATACGAGTTCATAGTGGTGTTGTTTGGGCTGTCAAACACACCTGTTGTTTTTTTGTGCTTGATGAATGGTGTGTTGAGGGACTATCTAAACATGTTCGTAATAGTCTTCTTGGATGACATTCTGGTGTATTCCAAGTCAGAGGAAGAGCATGAAAACTGTCTTAGGATGGTGTTGCAGGTGCTAAGAGAGCACCAAATGTATGCCAAGATGAGAAAGTGCTCATTTTATCAGGAGCAGATCCATTACTTGGTGCATATTATTTCGAAATATGGGATAGCGGTAGATCCTGAAAATATTGAGGCCATCAGAGAATGGTTAGCACCAAATAACGTGACAGAAATTAGATCCTTTATGGGTCTAGATGGTTATTACATAAGGTTCATCATGGGTTTCTCGAGGTTATCTCACCTTATCACTTCCTTGCAAAGGAAGGAGAAGAAGTTTTAGTGGACAAAAGATTGTGAGAAAATCTTTCAACGATTGAAGCAACTGTTAACCAGTTCTCCAATTCTGAGGATCACAGATCCAAATGAAGATTTCATGGTATGCACTAATGGATGAAAAGAAGGACTGGGAGGATTCCTCAGTCAAAATGGATTCTTAATTTGTTATGAATCCATAAAGTTGAAAGAGCATGAAAGGAACTACACAACTCATGATTTGGAGTTAGGGGCCATCATTCATGCTTTGAGGAAATGGAGACGTTACCTCATGGGAAGGAGGTTTGAATTGAGAATAGACCATAACAGTTTGGATTATTTGTTTGATCAACCAACCTTGAATGCTAGGCAAAGTAGGTGGCTGAAATTTCTCTGTGAATACGATTTTGATATCAAGAATATAAAAGGTAAAGAGAATAAAGTGGTTGATGCACTCAACACGAGAGTACACGAATTACATGCTACAACCATTAGCATGTATCAAACCGATGTAAAGAGTAGATTTTTGGAAGCTGCAAGAGCAGACTTGCAGTACCGGTAATTGGTAGCGAAGCTACATCAATATAAGATGCCACAAGGAGTGGAAGATTATAAGTTAGAGACTGATGGAATACTTTTGTACAAGAACATAGTTTATGTACCTAATGTCCAATGTTTGAAACTTGTGATTCTGATAGAAATGCATAACGTGCCTTATGTTGGGCACCCTGGATATCATAAGACTGTGGCAACAATCAAGAGCCATTACTTTTGGCTAGTTATGAAGAAATAGATTGAAAAATACATCACCAAATGTATGGAATGCCAAAAGGTTAAAGCTGATCATTGGCACCTAGATAGATTGCTGCAACCTTTACCCATTCCTGAGTGGAAGTGGGAAGTGGTGACAATGGATTTCATCATAGGATTTCCCAGAACATGCAAGCAACATGATTCAATTATGGTAGTGGTGGACAAGCTCACGAAAGCTGACCATTTCATTATGTTAAAGGATAGTCACAAGGTAGCATAGGTTGCTGATATTTTTATGAAGGAAGTGGCATGATTGCACGGAATTCCCAAGACAATTGTGTCTGACAGAGACCCGAAATTTACCTCAAATTTCTAGAAAGGGTTATTCAAGGGATTCAGAATGAATCTGAATTTTAGTACAACCTATCATCCTGAGTCATATGGGCAGACAGAGCGAGTGAATCGAGTGATAAAAGACATACTGAGGATGTATGTGATGGACAAACCATCAAAATGGGAAAACTACCTACACTTGGTAGAATTTACCTACAACAATGGGTATCAAGCATTATTGAAGATGAACCCATTTGAAAAAATTTATGGTAGAAAGTGCAATACTCTATTAAGATGGGATAACCCAACTGATAGAGTGGTAGTTGGGCCAGAGTTGCTCAAGGGAATGGAAGAGAAAATAATGAAAATTAAGCATAATTTGAAAGCTGCCCAAGACAGGAAGAAAAGTTATGTTGATAAAAACAGAACCCATAGAGAGTTTAAAGTAGGAGATCATGTTTTTATGAAGGTAAGAGCCAATAGAAGTTCCCTGAGGTTGGGAAGCTGTTCCAAGTTGGCAGCCAGATTTTGTGGGCCATTTGAAATCCTTTAAATGATTGGGCCAGTTGCATATATGCTTGCATTACCTGCATCCATGAATGTACATAATGTGTTTCATGTTTCGTTACTTAAGAAATATATACATGATCCTAATCATGTGATTGACTGGAATGTGATCCAGGTGGAACAAGAAGGTGTCCTGCAAGTGCATCATGCCCGCATATTGGACCAGAAAAGAAATCAACTTTGGAATCAATCCATAGGACTTGTAAAGGTCCAGTTGACTTGGTACGATCTTGAGGGCGCGACATGGGAGCATGAAGATGCTATGTGGGTAGAATACCCACATCTTTTTGAAGATTTTGGAAATCTTGTTGATACTATGTGAAAGTTGCACTAAGGACAGTGCAAAAATAAGGGGAGGGGATCGTAATACCACAAGGATGTGCCCCAATTCCATTATGAATTGTAATTATGATTTTTTAGGATGATGAGCTAAGTTTATATAAGATGGTGGAATTATGTGTTTATTAGGCCAGAGACCCTAAGTGTTGAAGGCCAAGAGCCTAATTTTTTTGTACATGTAATGATGCACATTATTAATATAAAAGCATCTCTGCGTGTGGACCGACCACGATGAATGAGGGATGGGGGAATAAGCTTCCAAAAATTCTGGGTAAGGGAGAGGGGGCTGAAAGGTTGGGATAAGGGCTAATCATAATATCTTAAGACCTTAGGGATAATAATTAAATATTATTCCAAATCTATGTAAATGTTTATGTTTTATCTAAAGTTCCTGGTTGGGGGAAACGTGTGCAAAATAGGGATCATTTAGCCCCAGGGAAACAAGTGTCGACCTGGGTGCATGCAGTTCAAACCAGAGAAGGGAGCCATGTTGGGGGTTCGACCTCCCATTTTTTCCATCGTCCGTCTGAACTCGCGGGTGTCCATGATCGACCTCTGTTTCGGTGTTTGTTCTAGGGAATTATTACTTGAACCGTTAAGTCTCTATGTGGGATATTTGTACACCCTTACTCATCTCTAAAACTAGAACCGTGAACCCGTCCTGTGTTGCATGGTTGAGAAACCTAAAATTACCTGATTCGTGTTGTGCTATCCCAGTGGGTTGTTGTGGCCACGCAGTTCCTGACTGTGTGAGGTTGCTGCCATTGATTGTGAGTTGTTGATCCTTGTTGTTGTGTCCTCACTATGTTGGAATTGGTCAAAATAATAGGTTTCCAAGCCTGTGAGAGACTCTCTTTAGGTGAGAGAGTGTGCGGAGGAAGTGAGAAATTTTGGAAGGGGTCATGTAGCTATCACACAGCTTAGAGAATTCCAGTCCAGTCTGTTGTTGAAGCCTAAGGCAAGGGAGTTTTAGCATCTGAAGGATTGTCTAGGTGACAGTGAAGGTGCATATTCCTGGGGTGGGGCATGCATGTGGGGAATGAGGGTCTATGAGCAGTAGGCATAAGTGAATCCTAGGAGAGAATCCTTCCTCTATAACTGTGCATATTTCATTGACCTTTCCTAGCGTAGTATTCCCTTCCCGATGGAGCTTAGTCCCATCTCAGGGGTGATCTACTGCTGAGAGTGATGAGCAACGCGATCTGGCTGGGAGGTTCATGGAAGGTATGCATGCATCAAGTGGAATTAATACAGTTTCAAATATAAGTATCAGTTTGTGCTTAATATTATGTTTTGCATGTCTGTGATGCTTATATGTTATCATGTATTCTGTTGCACATATGAATTATTGTTAATGTCCTTGATGATGTATATTAGCAGTCATCATGTGCTTACTCTGTATTGTTTAGAAAAAAATGTTAATTAGATTTAATATGCATGTTATATATATAAGTATGAGAATGTTCCACATAGTAGTATTGCCCGACAAGTAGGTTTATGGTCGAGGATGTTACAAAGGGAGTATGAGGACTCCCAGATGAAGTAACAACATTTTCTTTCATTGTCGCTTGTAGGACTAGCTAGCGCTTAGAAGGTGTCACCTCGGGGGTCACAATATAAATCAAGATTGACGCTGACAAGTTAGTAATCGTAGGGTTGGATGGTCTGAGAGCCTTTGCCTCAAGGTGATAAATGGTAGGTTCCTCCAGAGTTGAATAGTCTCCTCGCAGATTAGGGTCAGGCACAGTTTCCTGCGTCCTAGTTTCTTTGAACGACCATTCTTGGTCAATTCTTCATCACAACGGTGGCAGAGGTGGCTGCAATGTAACTGGTGACAGGCCCTGAACCTTTCACGACCAATGGAGTTGTTTATATTCCACCTTTTGAAATTATCAATCGACACAGTAAGGCTTAACTAGCGTTGAACATTAAGCACACACTAAAAAGTTTCCTAGAGACAAATCAAGCAGTCGACTATCTAGTAGGAATGACAGTTACACCATTAGACACTAGAGAAACTAACCGATGGAAGTGCAACACGAACATGGAAGCACCCTCCAGGTATACTCTATGAAACGCGATCCGACGTCTTCCCCAGGTACGATGGTATACCCCCGTAGTCACCCATGTAAGTCCCTCAAATATGGGAAACTAGGTTGCCAAATCACAGTCAGTCACTAGGCGGGTACAGTCGATAGTCGGACAGATCGTAATGAGGAGGATAACAAGTCTGAAGCCTATAAAGGGTATCAAAATAAAATGGTCTGAAATAAAAAAGAGGATCTCAAATGGATTCAAGTTCCACAAAGCTCCATAGGCATCAGTATTAATCTCAATAAAGACCCTCAATATGTGATCCCCACTACATTCAATATGTATTTGGAGGGGTTATCTCTGCGGCCTTTCCTCACGTGACCTCATATTTATCTCTTGTGTTAAAGGTGGGTCCCCAATAATTTTTATGAAACTAGACTTAAGCACTACCTAACTCAGACTCCAATGTTTGATTTAAGGTGGTCTCGAAGAGTTTCCTCTCCAAACCTAATTCAAGGCCCTAAAACCCTAAACTAGTTTGTGAACCTTACAAACATAAAATTATAGTGTATTTTAGATTAAGCATTCTTTTAAAGGCTTGATTTACTCACAAGGTATGGTGGTGAAACTAATTTGTTTATAAAGAGATGAAAAGGAGGAGAAAATTAAAGCACTTGAAATAAAAATTACTTCAAATTTAAAAGTAAAGCTTGTAACTAAATCTTTGTAAACTCAACTTTTCTTACGTAACATTTCAAGATCTTGTAAAGAAAACCAAAAAAAATCTTTCGCTTGACTATAGGATACTTATGTTTCAATAAATAAAGAATAACTTGACAATAAAGACTCTTTTTCCTTTTTGCAAATAGCAACTTTAACTACTTTACCAAACTGAAATAATATATATATATATTTTTGGACCACTTTAAAGAGAAAAACTGAAGTAAAAATTTTCTTTTTCAAAGCAAGTAAAAAGGATAAAATGAAAACTAAAAGAAAACTCGAAAAGACATTCATCCCACTACGGATCACAGGGATTCAATGAAGAAACCAAAAAGGAAGATCTTACGACTCAACAACTTGCTTAAAACGTTTTTATGGTAAACACAAGAAAATGAAGGAAAAATGTAAATTAAAACATATACCCAAGTTATACCCACAAATAGAGACTCTGGACTAATCCAAGAAATCCCCGAGAAGTGTGAACTTCAATCAGGAAAGAGGAAAACTCCCTCTTTTTAAAAAACCTTTCATGAAACAAAGTCGTTGGTTGTTGCATCAAAAACCTACGTATGTATGTGGGTTGTTTACTCTGCAAAGTGCATATGTATGAAGGATGACCCAAGACATGGCACATACACCTCTATATCTCTTCAAAAAAATGAAAATACCAGGTAGTCTTACAGGTCAGGGAGAACTGGTATGCATCGTGGAGGTGACCGGATGATCTAGGTGGATATTCGTGGCCACCCACCTATTCCATCTGGCTCCTCGTGTCAATTTTTGTTCAACAAGTTCTTCTGTACTACTTTTGTAATTGTGGTTTCTATACTTCTGGGGTTGTCTGAAGCCTCACACATCCTCCAGGTCAATACAGGTGGCCTCTTTCCTAATCCAACTGGCTTATTTTGTATGTTTTCATGTCATCACATCTTGTTGTACTTCCAGGGATGTTTTGGGGTCCTAAACGTTGTTTTTTTGGCTCGCCATAGTCAAAATATAGATGAAGTCAAAGTTTGATGGCGGAATGTGTATTTCTATGAAAGACCTTTCCAACGGGCTATCATGCGCCTAAATCAGAGGTCGTATGAAAAAGTTACAACCCTTGGAAGTTGAGGTACCAAATTACACAAACTTACCAATAGGGCCCACATGACTTTTTCCGTTTCACCTTCTAGGGTTAGGGTTTTGGCATGCATGAATAATATAAAAAAGGCCTCTGGAGCCTCATTGTAATCAATTATTCTTAGACAGAGGTGCATAGCAGCCACATCTCTTCTCAGAGATAGGTACCACCATTCGAGCAAGTGTTTCAGTTCTACAGTTTTACAGTTTCATCCTATTTCATTATTTAATAGAAGATATTGTTCACTGGATATTTGTGTTATTCTTCATATCTGTGTTTTTATTGTATTTAGTATATTAATCAGTTCATTCCGCTCCTAAATCCAAATTAGTGGTATCATAGCATTCTTCTTTTCATTTATTTTTCTTCGTGCATGTCCCCGACAAGATCTGGGTACAAGAAGTTGGGACTCAAACCAATCGATGCATTACAATATCGGTCACATCAAGATTGAAAAAAAACAATGGGAGACAAAAATAAAGATTATGGATCAAGAGATCCTATTAAAATGTTTCTCGAGGAATCCCTCCCGCGAAAAAGGGACAAAATGATGAACTTCGTCAAGTGTCCATGCAAACCCATTCAAGGTACAGGTAAATTTTGATATTCCATTATTTGAAGGACTGATAGATGCATATGTTGTATATAAATGGTTGAATCTTCTCAAAGGATATTTTTCATTCCATAATTTTTTCGATAGGGAAAAGATAAATTTTACACAAATCCTTTATTTTGCCTCTACACAGCTCCTTTCTTTGCAACATAAGCAAGTGGATGGGATTGTGGAAGAATACAAAGACATACATTGTCAAGTCAAGCATCCAATTGATATGACCCCTGGTGCACCTCTACCTAATGGACCAGTCTATCGGCGCTTGCTGATGGAAAATGATGAAATAAGATGTCATATCTGAGAGCTTCTTCAAAAGGGGCACATCAGACCCAACTACTACCCTTGTGGAAGCTCAATTGTACTACTGGAGAAGAAGGATGGGACTTGGTGAATATTCATTTATTATAGAGCCTTAAACAAAATCACAGTAATGAACCACTACCCCATTCCCAGGATTGATGACCTTGTTGACCAAATAAAGGGGGAAAATTTCTTCAGCAAGATTGACCTGAAGTCTGGCTACCACTGGGTTCCCATCGAACTAACAGATGTATGGAAGATAAACTTCAAGTCTAAATAAGGTCTCTACGAATGGCTAGTCTTTCCCTTTGGCTTAAAAAACTACACCAACCACTTTCATGAGGTTGATGGATGATGTACTTAGAACCATCACCAACTCCTTTGTGGTTGTATATTTGGATGACATCCTCATAATCAATAGAACATGGGAGGATCGCATGCAACATATTCAACAAGTTTTGAGCACTCCGCGACAACAAAATCTTTATGCTAACTTGGAAAAATGATCTTTTAAAATGAACATGCTCCAATACATGGGATACATTGTTGATGAGCATGGGGTACATGTTGATCTAGCTAATATCCAAGTCATTCGTGGTTGGCCAACCTCGACCACACTAATCGAGCTTCAAAGCTTTTTCAGACTAGCCAAATTCTATCGACGGTTTGTGTTGGGATTCTCCCACATTGCATGGGCCCTCAGCAAGGTGACCAAGGGTGGTGGTAAGGCCAAGTTCATGTGGGGGAAGGAAAAAAAATGAGCATTTGATTATCTGAAGCATCGCTTGTGCTTAGCTCCAATACTCTCCTTTCTCGATCTGCAACAACCATTCGATATTGAGACTGATGCATCTAACTATGTTGTGGGCATAGTTATCACTCAACATGGTCATTTGGTGGCATACCATAGTGAGACACTCTCTGATTCTGTCTAGAAATACCCCACCTACGAAAAGGAAATGTATTCCAATGTACAAGCTTGTGATCAATGGAAACATTACATTTTGGGGAAAGAGACGATCATACACACTGATCACAAGCCTTTGTAGTTCATACAGACACAAGGGAAATTACATAACGATCACCATCAGAAGTGGTCCACCTACTTCCAACAGTTCCCTCTCAACATAAAGTATAAGACAAATATCTCCAATTCTGTCGCTGACTGCCTCAGTCGGCCTCCTATGGCTGCACTCACCACTGTGCTCCATTCCTGTGGACATGAAGCATCTGAGTGGCCCCAAATTTATCAACAATATCTAAACTTCGCCACCACCTATCAACTCTTGGGTACATGAACAACTGTCACTAATTTTCACATTCGAGGCGAACTCTTATGCCACCTGGTCCATCTCTGTGTTCCTACAAGCGAGCGTGGAAAGATGATTTGGTAATCCCACTACAGTCAGGTGGCAGAACATTTTGGAGTGTGTTATCACTCCAAGAAACTCCTTAGGGTTGTAGGCTAAGGATGCTTGGTAACTTAGAAATAATGGTTTTTATGTGTTTGGGACAATGGGGTCTTTAATGATTTGTATAAGAAACAACTCATCACACATCTAAATATACAATGCTTTCAGTAAACAATAATCATATCAGATAATTAAAAGAGAGGATGGAGAACACTATTCTTGATTTGCCGATACAAGTGAAAGTAGGGCCTAATACAAGACAACAAGGAATCCTTTAATTTCAAGCCTATGAGTTCAATAAAGAGATAACCATCTTTATGAACTAAAATAAACTGAAAGTAAAGTACAGAAAATGAAAGATGGACAATTTTGATATTGCAAACGAAAGGAAACTGAACTTTATTTCTGCAAAAAGAGTCTATACAGTGGCATAAAATATCTCCCAGTTTGAACCCTTATCTCATATCAAAAGTAGGCATTTATAGCCTCTTACAATCAGTTTGACAGATCCTAAAAACATGGATCTGTATTTAATAAAAGTAATTCAAATCTAACTAAACAACTTTAAAGATAAATACTAAACAACTAAACTTAGCACTCGAATTGTCTTTTATCTCAAGAATTCGCCATCTGCACCCTTCATCTCCTGGAATTTTTGATGTGATGCAATGTGGCAAAACACCTGTTTTGAAAGTTTGATTTCTTCAATGTTCATGATCAATATTTGGGGAAGTTTGTTTTACATGTGGTTTCCAAAATTCCCTCAAATCTCTGATGTCGAATCCTTTGCAATCAATTTTCATTCCCTTGATACGTTGGAACTCCTTCATAACCTATTCAGAATGACCTATTCTGTCATTGGATTCAAAAAATACTTTTCCAACTTTCAACAGTTAACTCGTTTAATATTTTGCTGGTTAGCTGTTGAAAGTCGCCACTTTCAACAACTAACGAGTCATAAAATATCGCTTTGCACTGGTGAAATCCCTGATTGCGCCCAAAACAATTTTTCACCTTCAAAATTTTGATTTCATCAAAACTCAGTGTGCCTCTGGTTTCTCACCTTGCATATTAACAACGACTTGAGCAAGTACCTTCATATCTGGATGGGATTTTTGTCTTTGCTTTTGTTTCAATCTTCTTATCTGCCTTTTAAGGCGTTTGTCAAGCCACCACAGACTATTGTAATATTTGGTGATTTTTTTCTTTCTCTTCTTCTCTTTAACACTTTCCCGAGCCAATATCTCAAACACAACATTGGTTTTAGCAAAGTTATCGGACAACTTCTTATACCTTTCTTTGATTACCCGTTCCAAAACCTCTTGCTGAGCGATTACCTCTTTCAGATGCTTGATTTTCTGAGACTTCTTTGACTTGGAGCTTTTTGATGTTTCTCCTTCCTCTGTATGAGTGAAGGTCTCATAGTTTTGTGCACACTCAGTTGACTGCTCAGGACTCTTGGTGACAGGGCATTGATCTTGTTGCTCTGATTCTAAATCTGTATAGGGTAAGTTTAATATATTGGTCCTCTTTTCTGTAGGTTTCTCTGTGGGCTGTTCTACAGTGGTTTCAAAGCTTAACCTTTTCTTTGACCTGCGGGACTTCACTCCAGAGATTCTATCTTCTGGAGGTCCTGGCAGGGTCCTTCTTTTTCTTGAACTTCTTTGAGGAGACGACTATTTCTTTGAACCTTTCCCTTTTTCATTTGCAGGCTGAGTCTATGTTTCAAAACCCTCCCAGAATAGAAAATTCTCCCAGCTCCTTCCCTGTTGTTTTAATTCCTCCATAATGATCAATTTGATAAGACCAAAGTGGCACAGAGTATTCTTCATGCTCAAGGGTTGAGCCCTGATCTTCTTTCAAACCTTAGTTAAACTCTTGTGTAGGAAAAAAGGTAAATTGAGGAGAGTCTTTCCTATGAAATGGTCCAGGAGTTTGAAGTGATACATCATGAGTTTATCATATCTTCCCTCCAAGGTAATGTAGAGTTGGATTACCTTAAACAAATCCTGCCATTCTTCTTCTAGATAGGAAACCAGCATACCCTTTTTCCATGCGTCGTGCCTGAACTCTTCTTTCAAATAAGCTCTGAAATTCAAATTTTTAGGGGCAGTGGTTTTGAACCAACTCTGGCCCGTTCTTGGTAGGCTTGTTGCTGCAGCAATGGCAGCTTCATCTACTATGATTTCCAAGGACCCAACACGAGCTTTGTTCCCATCAAAAGTCTTGGAAAAATCTTCTATTGTAGACTGGTGGCAACCATTTTGCAACCTCTCAACGAATTCAATACACCCTGCATTTGAAAAATGTTTCTGGACTTCGGGATGCGTCTGTAAAAAAGATAGGCTATCCATATCTTTCCTGAGTAGAGAACCACTGGGTTTCCTCTCCATTCTGTCACCCAAAATCCCAAATGATTTTGTATACATGACTCAAAAAACTGATATTCGGGCCGAGGTCTTACGCTGTTGGAAGCACTCAGGAGTCAGCTCTATTTTTTAGCATTAGAAACTTATCAAAAATTCGTGAGCGATTCATGATATGGAAACAATAATCTGATTTGGTGTTGTTAGCCCAGCAGTACAACTTCTATACCTGAGCCACTGAATTCGAACTTTCCATCCCTGATGCCATGATTGTGGAGCGTGAGTTTCTAAGCTGGATCCGAGATGTAATCTGACTGGGACGTGGAACTCGAGTTTAAATGATTACCCACTTTCACCAGTGCATCCTTCTGATCACATGGCGTGAGTCTATCACATCATGATTTGATTTTGAAACATGGATAAGTGCACATGATTCCCGCTTTCTCCAACCAACGGCTCGTGGAAAACGCCCCTCAGCTGTAGAAACTTACCACTTTCACCAGCGCATGATCCCGTAAGAACTGCTCCTTAGCTGTTGAAAGTCTTCACTTTCACCAGTGTGCCACCCTGTGAGAATTTATCCTTAGTTGTTGAAAGTCTTCACTTTCACCAGTGCACGACCTTGTAAGAATTGCTCCGTAGCTGTGGAAAGTCTTCACTTTCACCAGCGCACAACCCACGACACTGCTTCTTTGGATATTTTGGAATTCAACACTTTCACCAGCACATAGAACTATGAGAGACGCTCCTTAGCTGCTGAAAGTCGCCACTTTCCCCAGCTAACACTCATCTTTTGGATACACGTTAGCTGTTGAAAGTGAATTATAATTTTTTTGAAAAGAAGACTTTTATGGGTCATATTATTTTCTAAGACAAAAACCAAAACCTAAGTTTTGCATCTAGAAAAACTCAAAAATGAATTGAGGAAACTACCAATAGCCATGCTATCCACCACAAAACTCGACCAAAAGGATGGTTTCATTTTGGGAGATAACATTTGGCTTCAACTGGGATGGGCATCTCCCTGTGAGGTGACCAAGAACCTAGATAGACTCAGTAGCCTTATTACAATTTGAAACAGAAACTTGAAAAATAGTTTGCTAGTACCATTAGGCATGGAGTTATTTGAATGATAGAAATAAAGAAAACAAAACTGAAAAAGAAATATGTACAAGAAGAACTTGGCTTCAAAGGAAGCCTTATGAGAAATAGATCTTCAGGTAGCGCCCGTTGAAAGGGCCACCTGCTACTGCCTCGCCTGAAAGAGTTTGGATAACAAAGGTATTGTTCTACTGCACTGTCGTTATGACAAAAGGACCTGTCTAGAGAGCCTCAAATTTTTCCTGTTTCCCCTTCTCCTGCCTAGATGCATCCCACTTTAAGACCAAATCCCCTGTTTTGAAGACATTTGATTTGACTTTCTTGTCGAAATTTTCTTTGATTCTTTCTTGATGCAATTATGTTTTTTCCAAGAGCTACTCTCTATCTTGCTGTAGTTCTACCAAATTATGAATTCTCCTGGTCAAATCACTTGGTTCAGAATCAGTTTCTTGTAAGAACTTTGCAACCGACAATGCAAGTTGAACTGGAAATATGGCCTCAGTACCATATACCAACTTGAAAGGAGATGTACCAATTGATTTCTTACATGTTACCATGTCATCCCACAAGGAAAAATTCAGTTTGGAATCCCAACCTATGGCATTTTGTTCAAGAAACTTCTTTATGATTCTAACTAAACTCTTGTTGGATGACTCAGCTAAGCCATTCCCTTGCGGATAGTAAGTTGTGGAATGTACCAGCTGAATTCCCAGCTCTTCACACAATTTCACCAAGTGTTTATCTTTGAATGCAACAACATTATCAGTGACCAATCTCTTGGGAAAGACAAATCTGGCAAATATGTTTTCTTGCAGAAAATTTATGATGACAGTATGATTTGCGTTCTGGGTGGGAATAACCTCAATCCACTTTGTAAAGTAATCGGTGGCAACCAGGATCCACCGGTGCTGACCACTAGAAGGTGGATGGATTTCACCTATGAAATCCATGCCCCACTGCTGGAAAGGCCCTATGAACACTATAGGTTTGAGGGGATGAGACTTCAGTTGTTGTTTACCTTCAAATCTCTGACATTTGTCACATGTTTTCACAAACTCATATACATCTGAAAATAAGGATGGCCAATAATAGCCAGATCTTAAGATTTTGTGTGCTGTGGTTTTCCAATAGTGATTTCCTCCTCATTCACTATTATGAAATTAAATCATGACTTTAGATGCCTCCTCTTGGTTTACACACCTCAACAATAAACCTATGGGATTCTTCCAGAACACCAAGTTATCATTGATGCAGAAATTTATAGCTTTGAGCTTCAAATCCCTTCTTTGAGTCTTTGTCAAATCTGATGGGACTGATAAAGTTTGCAGGAACTGAATAATATGACTGTACCATTTTCAATCAGCTAAATGAGCTGAAACCTGCATTTCCTCACCTTCTTTGTTTTCTAAAGACAGAACATTTTCTGCATCAATACTCATCAGATTTATTTCAAGCAGGCTGAAATTTTCCTCTGCCAGGAGTTTGGCAAGGCCCTGACCTTTCACTAGTTTTGATGGTTTGATTTCAACATCGAATTCAATCAACCTTGCTATCCACTTACTCCTTTTTCCATCAATGTCAGGTTGGACAAGAACATCTTTAACTGAATTGGAGGGAACAAAAGCTATTACCTTTGCCTGAAGAATGTAGACCTTGAAAGCTTTCAATGACTTGACAAGTGCATATTCTTCTTTCTCCAACAATTCATACTTTACCTCTGCGTCCCTCAAGACCTTACTGAAGAAGGAAACTGTCTGCTCCTGATCATTAGCATTCTTTTGCAAGAGTACCGCTGCGATTGTATCACTAGAAGCAAATGAAAAAATGTAAAATACCTTCGAGAAATCGGGGCTAATCAAAACAGGGGCTGTTGTGATGGCTTCCTTGATGGAATTGAATGAATGTCTGGCTGCTTTAGTCCACTTTACCTCAGAGTCTTTTCTCAACATAGCAGTGATATGCTTGGTGAGTTCAGCAAAATTCACTATAAACCTTCTGACAAAGTTAATTGTCCCAAGGAAAGACTGAATGTCCTTCTTTGATCTAGGAAGAGACATATTTTTAATTGCTTCAACCCTCTTTGGGTCAATCTTAACCCCATCAGCTGAAACAATATGCCCAAGTAATTTTCCCTCTTTAAGTGCAAAATTTGATTTTTTCGGATTAAGAGAGATGCCATACCTTCGACATTTTAGAAATGTCCTTCTTAAGTGCTGCAAATGAAGTTCGTGTCTTCTTGAGAAAACAGTGATATCATCAAGATAAATCAGGACAAATTTATCTTTCTCTCGAATGAAAGCAATGTCCATTTCCCTTTGTAATGTCGCTCCTGCATTCATCAATCCAAAGGGCATATTCTCGTACATAAACATACCCCATGGAGTGGTAAAAGTAGTCTTTTCCTTGTCTTCCGGATGGACAACAATCTAGTTGTATCCGGAAAACCCATCAATAAAAGACATCACCTTTGATCCTGACACCTTCTGCAAAATATGTTCCATTTTAGGCAGAGGGTAGTTGTCCTTTCTAGAGCACTTATTCAAATTTATGAAGTCAACGTAGAGTCTGATCTCCCCATTCTTCTTTCTAACCGGCACAAGATTCACAATCCATTCTGAATACCTGAGAGGAATGATAATGTGGGCATCCAAGAGTTTCCTAATTTCCCTCTCCATTGTAGGAAGAAACAAAGGGTTGAAGGATCTAAGCTTCTTCCTAAATGGTTTGGTGTCTTTATTCAAGGGAATCTTATGTTGAATCACTTCTGTGTCAAAGGTCTTCAAGTCATCATACTTCCAAGAAAAGATATCTGCAAATTCCTTTAGCAATTCTCCATAATCTGCCCTTTGTTTTTCAGTCAAATGCGAGGCTAAGTTAACATGTTTAGGATCTTGCTCACTAGCCACATTATACTGCAAAACATTTGACTCTTTTTCCCCACTTTGCAATTTGACAACCACATCATTGTTATCAAACAACCTTTCCAGCGGGACCAAACCTTTAGGAATTATGTTGGTGGACAATTGAACTATTTCATGTGCTGCGATTTTGCTTTTGAACTTTGGCTCCTCAACTTCATGGTCATGTTCATTCTCCTGATCAATATGGAGATATGCAAACTCATCTATAACTGCAAGGAATCTAGTGAGTTCAACATCGTCTTCAAAGACCTTCCAAAATTTTACATTATCACGGAGAGAGGGCCTATATTTAACTTGAATTTCGTAAGATAATTTATGAGGCAGAGGGGGTATGAATGCACAAGCGGACACAACCAATGAATCATCCAATTCATTCATTGCTCTATGTACAAATGAAATCTTAAAATCTGCAAAATCGCGAATTGCCTTCAACACTTCATCTCTGTATGCCTTTAGCCTGACATGCTTCGCTTGAAAGGACTTATTCACCTGTTGGATAATCAAATATGCATCTCCAAACACCTGCAATTTTTTAATGTTTCTCTCTTTGGCTGCATTCAGTCCCAAAAGTAATGCCTCATACTCAACAATGTTATTAGTCACTTTAAAATCGAGTTTAAAGGACAAATGAGAGGTTTTCTTAGAAGGAGAAATGAATACCACTCCTGCTCTAGCTAACTCCTTAGTGAAAGCACCGTCAAAGAACATGGTCCAAAGATCATCTTCTGCTATTTCTGTGGGCTGAACTGTGATCTGATCTGTAGGCTTTCTGAGCAGTAATGTATCAGGCAGTGAATCATCAATTTTCAAAATACAAGATCCCATACCTGTGTCAACCGAATAGATAGGATGATTGGATGGATTTTTCTCGTCATTGATTACATATGCCAACTGATATTCCCTGTAAATCCTTATGTTCACCCCTCCGAAAACAAGTATAGTAGCATAGGAGAGATCCATTTGAAGAGTCCCACCTAGTCTCTTCATCCACGATCTTGATAGTAGACATCCAAATTTAGGAGGTATGTCAGCCACCACTATATCCATCACCATTGTCTTCATTGATGCTTGGGTCAAGGTTACAGCCAAATCCTTAATCATCCCAAGACATTTGACCTTTCAAGAATCAAAGGAGAAAAGGTCATGATAAGAATTGGTGATCTCTAGCCCAAGCTCATCCATGACAGCCTTTGGCATCAAATTGTGCGAAGCACCGGAGTCCAACAAACAATTATGCAGTGTTTTCTCATGAATATTTAAAGAATGTAAAAGGGAGGACAACTATCATCTCTGTCTTCTATCATTTGGCCCAGAGTAATGGTTGGCTTATCATCATAAATGTTGAGGATATCAGCAGAAACGGATATAGATTGGGGATCTAGAGTTTTGAGGATATCCCTTTTAAACATTTCATTTTTCATCAGCTCAACTAGAGGAATATGAATCTTAATCTTTTGTATTTCAACCTCAAAATTAAAAGAATATGGAACCTTATCAACATCTTTATCAGAAAACTTTTCCTAATTTGAAGGGGCTTCCTAATTTATTTGTTGTTCAACAGGAGGCTGACTTTCTGGAGTTTGATGGTTGACAGGGGTAGCAGTTTTCTTGGGAGGAGTTGATGCTTTCACCTTTGAAGGATTTGCTGGTTGATCTTCTGATGTCTGATTTTTTTGCTTAACAGGGGCAACAGTCTTTTTAGGGGAGGCTGATGCATCTTGTTGAGCAACATTAGATTTAGATCTGAGGTTATACCTATTCTTATCTTCTGCTGTGAAAATGCCATCACCAAGAAGATCATCTTTTTTCTGTTCAATCATCAATGATTCCTCATAGTCATGTTGTGTTAAATAAGATTTCCCTGTCTCTTCTCCAACACAATGAATATCACCTTCTCCATATTCTTGATCTTCACCATTATCTTCGTCCATCACAACATTTTGAAGGGGGACCTTTATCCTCTGATCTTCATTAGAATTCTTTTCTCTTTGCAGGATCTGAGTTGGCTGATTATTCCTTCTGAAGTTATTTGGATTTTGGTTCAGATTTTTGCCTACAGAGTCATAAGTGATTCTTCCCTTCACAGGCTATTTATTTTCGATCTTGAGCTTAGATATCTCAGAGGTTAGAGACTCTAGCATCTTGGCCATTTTATCAAGTTTTGGATCAACATTTGATGAAGATGAGGCCTCATTCTTTGGTCTTCTCCTATCAGAATCTCCTCTCCACTTCTGGGAGGCCAGAATATTAGATTCCACCTCAAGGGCAACATCTTTCATGAGAGATAATGTTGGTGACCTCCTTTCTCTCAATAGAAAACATAAATCTGAATCAAAATCATCAGAATATGTGATCTTGGCAGAAGCATATGATGGTTTAATCTCAGCTGGTATTTTTCCAGACATCCGGTTAAACCTCTTAGTGAAGTCAGAGACTGACTCACTACTTTGTTTCCTCAAGTTTCCAAATTCTGTGATGTAGTAAAAAAAATCTCTTTTGTCACCCCAATGTTTCATAAATATCTCATCCAATTGCTCGATTCCGGCAATGGAACCAGCGGGGAGTTCTTTGAACCATTTCCTAGCATGGCCATCTAGGATTTGGACAAAGACTTGTGTCCACACATGTTCTTGTTCAATATTAAGGTTCTCTGCATAACTGTAAAAAACCTCAAGATGTTCTTCAACATACACATCGCCTTCACCTGTGAATTTATTCATATATTTCTGATAGTCTCCCGTTGGCATGGCTTCTACTAGGTTTGGCAATATGAGTGGCGCATACCTAGCATCTAGGATTTGTTTCATCTTAGTCAAAGGAGGTGGTGCGGCCATGAATATCAGAGGTGGGGAAAATTATAGTTTCTTCTTCAAGTCTTCAACACTGGAGGAATGTGAAAGAGGTGAATCTTCTAAAGGAAAATAAGTCTGATAAGAGGCTCTGTACAAATTTGCAAGCTGCCCAGCTAAATTTTCTTCACCCTTAGCAGATAGCTCTTGGAGGAGATGTTCAACATCAAGGAGGCTAGTATAAATGTTCAAATGATCTTCTTGTTGTTGAGAGTGGAAAGACTCAAGGGAAGAAGAATTGTGGCTTCTTTCTAAAGTATTAGATGTTTTTTCAATCAAATTATAGTCTATCAATTTATCATCACTAGGATTTTTCTATTGATCAAAAAGAGTTTGTTCTTCTACAGTATTTACAGTTATTTTTTCATCAGTGTTCTTTGAAAAGAACTCAAATTTTTCTGTAGTAGATTTTCCAGAATCGTCTTTCCCTTACTGAGAATTGATTCTGGATTGGACACTGGTGTAGTAAATTTTTGTATTTGAAGTTTGACCTTGATTCTAGATTGGACACTGGTGTAGTATATTTTTGTATTTGAAGTTTGACCTTGAATCGTCTTTCCCTTACTGAGAATTGATTCTGGATTGGACACTCGTGTGATCGGTGATTCTTGAGGATTCGCCCTAGTATTGATCCTCTTAGGAGCCATGATGAACTTGTGGAGTCACCAGATAGATGATTACAACCAACTGAAAGTGTCTAATCTTTGTCTATCATCAAAGATCAGCTCTATGTCATATCCCAGGAAAGCAGAGCTTGAATTCCGTCTCCCCGACAACGGCGCCAATTTGTTATCACTCCAAGAAACTCCTTAGGGATTTAGGCTAAGGATCCTTGGTAACTTATAAATAATGGTTTTTATGTGTTTGGGATAATGGGGTCTTTAATGATTTGTATAAGAAACAACTCATCACACATCTAAAGATACAGTGCTTTCAGTAAACAATAATCAGATCAGATAATTAAAAGAGAGGATGGAGAACACTATTCTTGATTTTCCAATACAAGTGAAAGTAGGGCCTAATACAAGACATCAAGGAATCCTTTAATTTCAAGACTATGAGTTCAATAAAGAGATAACAGTATTTATGAACTAAAATAAACTGAAAGTAAAGTACAAAAAATGAAAGATGGACAATTCTGATATTGCAAACGAAAGGAAACTGAACTTTATTTCTGCAAAAAGAGTCTATACAGCGGCATAAAATATCTCCCAGTTTGAACCCTTATCTCATATCAAAAGTAGGCATTAGAGACTTTTACAATCAGTTTGACGGATCCTAAAAACATGGATCCGTATTTAATAAAAGTAATTCAAATCTAACTAAACAACTTTAAAGATAAAGACTAAACAACTAAACTTAGCACTCGAATTGTCTTTTATCTCAAGAATTCGCCATCTGCACCCTTCAGCTCCTGGAATCTTTGATGTGATGCAGTGTGGAAAAACACTTGTTTTGACAGTTTGATTTCTTCAATGTTCATGATCGATATTTGGGGAAGTTTGTTTTACATGTGGTTTCCAAAATTCCCTCAAATCTCGGATGTCGAATCCTTTGCAAGCAATTTTCATTCCCTTGATACGCTGGAACTCCTTCATAACCTGTTCGAAATGACCTGTTCTGTCCTAGGCTTCAAAAAATACTTTTCCTGCTTTCAACAGCTAACTCGTTTAATATTTCACTAGTTAGCTGTTGAAAGTCTCCACTTTCAACAGCTAACGGGTCATAAAATATCGCTTTGCGCTGGTGAAATCCCTGATTGCGCCCAAAACGAGTTTTCACCTTCAAAATTTTGATTTCATCAAAACTCAGCGTGCCTCCGGTTTCTCACCTTGCATATTAACAGTGACTTGAGAAAGTACCTTAAGATATGGATGGGATTTTTGTCTTTCCTTTTGTTTCAATCTTCTTATCTTCTTTTTAAGGCGTTTGGCAAGCCACAACAGACTATTGTAATCTTTGGTGAGTTTTTTCTTTCTCTTCTTCTCTTTAACACTTTCCCGAGCCAATCTCTCAAACACAACATTGGTTTTAGCGAAGTTATCAGACAACTTCTTATACCTTTCTTTGATTACCCATTCCAAAACCTCTTGCTGAGCAATTACCTCTTTCAGATGCTTGATTTTCTGAGACTTCTTTGACTTGGATCTTTTTGATGTTTCTCCTTCCTCTGTATGAGTGGTCTCATAGTTTTGTGCACACTCATTTGACTGCTCAGGACTCTTGGTGACAGGGCATTGATCTTGTTGCTCTGATTCTGAATCTGTATAGGGTAAGTTTAATATATTGGTCCTCTTTTCTGTAGGTTGATCTGTGGGCTATTCTGCAGTGGTTTCAAAGCTTAACCTTTTCTTTGACCTGCGGGACTTCACTCCAGAGATTCTATCTTCTGGAGGTCCTGGAAGGGTCCTTTTTTTTCTTGAACTTCTTTGAGGAGACGACTGTTTATTTGAACCTTTCCCTTATTCATTTGCAGGCTGAGTCTGTGTTTCAAAACCCTCCCAGAATAGAAAATGCTCCCATCTCCTTCCCTGATGTTTTAATTCCTCCATAATGATCAATTTGATAAGACCAAAGTGGCACAAAGTATTCTTCATGCTCAAGGGTTGAGCCCTGATCTTCTTGCAAACCTTAGTTAACTCTTGTGTAGGAAAAAAGGTAAATTGAGGAGAGTCTTGCCTGTGAAATGGTCCAGGAGTTTGAAGTGATACATCATGATTTTGTGATATCTTCCCTCCGAGGTAATGTAGAGTTGGATGCCCTTAAATAGCTCCTGCCATTCTTCTTCTAGATAGGAAACCAGCATACCCTTTTTCCATGCATGGTGCCTGAACTCTTCTTTCAAATAAGCTCTGAAATTCAAATTTTTAGGGGCAATGGTTTTATACCAACCCTGGCCCGTTCTTGGTAGGATTTTTGCTGCAGCAATGGAAACTTCATCTACTATGATTTCCAAGGACCCAACACGAGCTTTGTTCCCATCAAAAGTCTTGGCAAAAGCTTCTGCTGTAGACTAGTGGCAACCATTTTGCAACCTCTCAATGAATTCAATACACCCTGCATTTGAAAAATGTTTTTGGACTTCGGGATGCGTCTGTAAAAAATATAGGTTGTCCATCTCTTTCCTGAGTAGAGAACCACTGTGTCTCCTTGCCATTCTGTCACCCAAAATCTGAAACGATTTTTCATACACGACTCAGGAAACTGATATTCAGGCCGAGGTCTTGCGTTGTTGGAAGAACTCGGGAGTCAGCTCTGTTTTTTAGCATTAGAAACTTATCAAAAATTCCTGAGCGATGCGTGATATGGAAGCAATAATCTGATTTGGTGTTGTCAGCCCAACAGTACAACTTCTGTACCTGAGCCATTGAATTCGAACTTTCCATCCCTGATGCCATGATTGTGGAGCGTGAGTTTCTGAGCCGGATCCGAGATGTAATCCAAATGGGACGTGGAACTCGAGTTTAAATGATTACCCTCTTTCACCAGCGCGTCCTTCTGATCACATGGCGTGAGTCGATCACATCATGATTTGATTTTGAAACGTGGATAAGCACACATGATTCCCGCTTTCTCCAACCAACGACCCATGGAAAATGCCCCTTAGCTGTAGAAACTTACCACTTTCACTAGCGCATGATCCCACAAGAACTGCTCCTTAGCTATTGAAAGTGTTCACTTTCACCAGCGCGCCACCCTGTGAGAATTTATCCTTAGCTGTTGAAAGTCTTCACTTTCACCAGCGCACGACCTTGTAAGAACTGCTCCGTAGTTGTGGAAAGTCTTCACTTTCACCAGCGCACGACCTGCGACATTGCTTCTTTGGATATTTTGGAATTCAACACTTTCACCAGTGCATAGACCTATGAGAGATGCTCCTTAGCTTCTGAAATTTTCCACTTTCCCCAGCTAACACTCATCTTTTGGACACACGTTAGCTGTTGAAAGTGAATTATGAAATTTTTGAAAAGAAGAATTTTATGGGTCATATTATTTTCTAAGACAAAAACCAAAACCTAAGTTTTGCAGCTAGAAAAACTCAAAAATGAATTGAGGAAACTACCAATAGCCATGCTATCCACCAAAAAACTCGACCAAAAGGACGGTTTCATTTTGGGAGCTAACAAAGTGGAGAAAACTTTGGTCATTCTTCAGAAACATTTTTATTGGCCAAAAATTTGATAAGACATAAACAAGTATATCATATAGCACTTCCTGTGTCATTACCAAGCCAACCATCAATAAGAAATGATTATACACCCCTCTTCCTATTCCCGAGAAGCCTTGGGAATCCATATTAATGGATTACATGTTTGACTTGTCATCCACCAAGCAAGGAAATGACTGTGTGTTTTTGGTCGTTGATCGGTTTTTGAAGATGGCCATCCTCACATCGTGTAAGAAGAATTTCACAGTGGAAGATATTGTTAATATCTTCTTCGAATGAGTGTGAGTCCACTTTAGGATACCACAGACCATCATCTTCGATTGAGACAACAGGTTCCTCAACACCTTTTGGTCGAGTCTCTAGTCTCTGTTGGACACCAAGCTCACAAAATGCACTTCTTTCCACCCCAAAATCGATGGCCAAACATAAGTCGCCAATCGGATGATTGTGCACATCCTCTGCATGTACAATTCTAAGAATCCATGTACATGGGACGAGAGTATCCCATATATCCAACATAGTTACAACAAGGCTCTCCATATTTCCACTGGCCATATCCCATTTCAGCTGGGTCTCGAGTTCAAACCCTTGGTACCCATTGATGTTTCACTTCCTCTTGCCACTGCACAGACAAAATCTTTCCCTGATCAGTCTAAGATTGAGAAAGCCACCAAATTCATTTAGTGGATTTAGCATATCTGCCAACATGTCTAGGATATTTTTCATAAATACAATGATAAGTACAAGCAACGTCATGATCAACAAAGGGTACCACACTAGTTTAAGATTGGTGACAAAGTATGGTTACATTTGTAGAAGGAGTGTCTCATTGGGCCCCATCGGAATCTTTACCCACTTCATTATGGGCCTTACACTATCACCAAGGATGTGGGTAGCAATGTTTTTGAGCTCAACACTTCACCCATCCTTGATCTGCATCCAGTATTCAATGTGGACCTCCTTCGACCATTGTTTCCCCCATTATTGGATACCTACGAGATTGTAGAACAAATGAAACCAAAAAAGCTTAACTTTGACTACATGGAACAAGCATCCACTAATTAGATAATGGACACACAAGTCAAGGGCACTCACTAGCAATAGATCCATATTTATCGGGTTGTCAAGGTAGGGAAACTCCTACAGTGAGGCAAGTGGCTCACCCAGGGCCAAATCTAGCAGAATTTTCCTTAGTTAATGGGGGAACTTAGTGCAATGGAGACCATTGCTTCCTAAGGGGGGAGGATTGATCCAGGTGGATATTGGTGGCCACCCACCTATTCTAACTGGCTCCTCATGTTCATTTTTGTTCATCACATTCTTCTGTACTTCTTTGTAATTGTGGGTTATACACTTCTGGGGCTGTCTAAAGCCCTAAAAATCCTCCAGGTGGATGCGAGTGGTGTCTCGCCTAATCCAATTGGATTATTTTGTATGTTTTCATGTCAACACATCTTGTTGTACTTCGAGGGTTGTTTTGGGGCCCTAAACATTGTTTTTTTGGCTCACCACAATCAAACTATAGACAAAGTCAGATTTTGACGATGTAATGTGTATTTATCTGAAATACCTTTCCAACGGGCTATCACACACACCTAAAAATGAGGTCGTATGAAAAATTTACAACCCTTGGAAGTTGAGGTACCAAATTACACCAACTTACCCATAGGGCCCACATGAATTTTGGTGTTTCACCTTCTAGGGTCAGGATTTTGGATGTCTAGGGTTTTGGCATTCATGAGTAATATTAAAAAGGCTTATGAAGCCTCATTGTAATCCATTCTTCTCAAAAAGATGCGCGTACACGCCACATCTCTTCTCAGAGATAGCTACCACCATTCAAGCAAGTGTTTCAGTTCTTTATTTTTACAGTTTTAGCCTATTTCATCATTTAATAGAAGATATTGTTCATTGGATATTTTTTTTATTCTTCATATCTATGTGTTTATTATATTCAGTTTGTTAATTAGTTCATTACCCTCCTAAATACAGATCACCAGAATCCCTTGAAAGACTCATAAAACTTGAAATAAACTTGAAAGGAAAACAAACCATTCAAAAAACCCAAAATCCACTAAAAAAATCTAGAGGTAGTCCCCATTATGGTCGCCATTTCTGCTAGTAGGAAAATACCCCCTTTAACTACACTAGGGTTTAAGATGTAAGCAGAGTGAATGATCATCTAAAATTTAATCGATTCTATATTCTACCCCAAACATACCAAAACAAACAAAAATAAATCAATAAGAGAAGAGATCAGGTAACTGTACCTTTGATCCCATGTCTGGTGATGATCTCCTCAATCTTGGTAGTTCCAATGACTGCACGTCTCCTCCCTGTTATCACATGAACTTTTTAGAGTCCTGTGGGTTTGTGGTTTCTACCTAATTCTATAGTTTTGCCCTATCTCTATCCTTTTCACAGGTCGAGTCTTGATTTTTTCCCCCCTTCAGGTGATAAAATCATTTTCTGTTTTCCCTTGTTCATTTGTGCACCCTGGTCTCCCTGTTTTTTCAGCTCACAACCAGTCGTCTAAATCCTTTATCGTATAAGTCGCAACCATGAACACAAAGCACAACTTTATTAAAAAATATGTTTCGATATTGAAGTATAATCAAAAGACAATTTTAATCTTTCAACGACGAAGATTATGGGAACAATCCATATCAACAACTCATGGACATTCGAGAGTGCAAACTTACGTGAAGTATAGTGCTAGAAAAAAAAGGCCCTGAAGAGAATATGAGTCGTTGATCTTAAAGGGGAGAGGTGGCAGTTGATCCAAGCCTTCAGGAAAATGAGCTTCGGGAGATTTGAAATGAGAAGGCCCAAAATGGATCTGAGTCGTTGATCAGCCAGAGCCACATGTCATCAGATCTTTAGCTTCGGAGGTTTTTCTTGGAGGGAAATGTGGTTTGAGAATTGAAATTCCTGAAGGCCAATTCGCGAAGCATATCTCAGTCGTTGATTCAAAGAGGGAAGATTTGATCCATCGATCTAAAGTGATAGAATTGGGACGTTGATCAAGCAGCCTCATCTGAGATCACAAGATCAATGGTTATGCTCCATTGTAGGGTCGGAAGGTGCACATGTTTTAAAATTTGAAGGCGGGATGCAATCGAAACCATGGTTTTTGGAAAGGGTCGCATGGTGGTTCATGGGGTATTGTGGGTACAAAAGAGGTTTTATTTCAAACCACCCTTGGTTGCACCCGTAATCGCACAGTTACGTAGGGTCATGGCCCTAGGTCACATTGAATATGGAGTTATGGATAAGAGTTTCACCAAATACTGAAAGCGTCCGTATTGGTCACAAAAGAATATCTTCTTGGCCTCGAGACATTGGGATTGACTCGAAAAATTCATATGGCACCGCCTGGAAACATTCATGAGTGTCAGGCCCTATCCTGATCCCAATGAAGGTAGTTATTGAATATTGGGGGTGGTATTTGAGACCTCGTCTCACCCCATAAATGGAAATATTTGCAGAGTACAACCATGAATGCACACTGACAATATGAAGCTTCCTTCGGGGCAATTTTTCCTGTAAATCACATAACTGCACCTGGCTCGCATCTGACATAACCAAAACTGCACAATCTAATAGAGCAGGCATAGACTGAAGGATTTGAAGGTAGTGGTTTGATCACACTTCTGGTGGTTGCAACATTGCTGGGTATTTATAGACAGTTTTGATATTTTGTTAAGGTCGAATGGTTGAGCTAGGCTCCTGACTATTGTGATATTTTTATGAAGAACACTAGTTCTCTGGTTATGTATTTGTTTTTTGAGACATCTTGGTTAATCTAATTCATCTTTCTTGTTGCATCTTATTTTCCTCTGATACTGAGAGAGTTCATGATTGATTCATTGACATGGATTGTTATGACTGTATTGTGATGAATATTATATTATAGTGTTGTTATAATTTCTTTCAGTTTATTTGATATTTGAATTCAAAAGGATATTGCATTTAAGTTTTTTGTCTTTAGGCTGCTGGAAGACCTGATGTCCACAATAGACCTCTACACTCTCCTCACCAAATTATTCCCTCTATTCACCCTTACTCCAACTTACTGACTGAATTTGATTCCAGACCTCAATTTCTTGTGCATACTAGTCCATATTTCTGATTTAGAACATTATTATCATTAAGTCCTCTCCATTTGATCACCTAAAAATCATTTACATTTACTGTATAAATGGATGGGTACTGGGCTTACCTTCTATGAAATCTAAGGGTGACTTCTTGTGCTAAAATTTCTGGCGTCATTGTCAGGGAATGAATTGAAGACTTTTCCTTGGGATAGAACAACAAAGAAGCTATGATTTTGAAGCTACATCAGATATAAGTACCATTGAATATTGCAACTTGCACTTGGTGACTCCACTGTTTTGATTACATTGTTTCAGTTATGGCTCCTAAAGGTAGACACGTGATGTCTACTCCACTACTGCCTCTAGCAACGTTTGAAGCTAACCCAGAGGAAATTATTAGAAATGGAAAGACCTCTCAAAAGGGTACCTCCACTGTTGTACCAAGTTTTTCTGACAATTTTCAGAATCCCTCTTTACAAACTCCAATAACTATTTCTAATTCTCCTATTATACAAACTGTTGGAGTTTCAAGAAATTTAAATTTTGGGAGTTTTCCTGTTGATTTATCCCCTCCTATTCTTGGTTTGGAAGGAGAGAGATTTGACACCCCGTTCTCCCCCGAATTGTGAAGTGGAAGGAGATATCTTTGACCTTAGAAGACTTTCGTACTCCAGACTTTAATACTCCTCCTCCTATTAGAGTTTTTGTAGTTACAGAAGGGGAAACCTATGTTACCTCTATCCCCTCATATTTATCTCCTAACGCTCAGCCTTTTCCTTTTTCTCCCATAAGCACATCCTAGTCTCACCTGTCCGAACTCCATCTCCTCCTGGTTTTTCTCCAGTTCACGTCCAAATGGCAGGTGCTAATCCTCCTAGGAACATGATGGCTGAGATATTGGTTGCTAGATACGCCCCTATCATTTTACCTCATCTTATGAATGCTCTCCTAGCCACATAATACATTAAGTACATGACTTAGTTCACAAGGGAGAGATACGTGACTGCAGAAGAGCACCTTGGATCCTTTTATAGATCTGCAGAGATTCAGGTCAACGAAAATGAAGATGTGTGGATGAGAGATTTTGTATAGAGCCTTGATGGTGATGACATGGAATGGTTTAAGGACTTTCCTCCTATATCTATTGACGAGATTGTTGCTTTGGATGATTCATTTTTAAGACACTGGGGGAATAAAAAATATCTCGTTTATTATATTACAGAATTCGGTGCACATAAGAGAGAATAGGGGGAATTTGTTTCAGACTTCTCGAAGAGATTTAATAAGATGTATAAAAAGATTCCCGTTAAAATTAAACCTATAGAAACCTCTTCCAAGATGACTTATGTTAATGCTTCCGAACCTGATTTTTGCCTCCTTTTGAGAGAAAGAAGAGCTACCTCCTTGGCTCATATGTAAGATGAAACCCTTGAAGTAGAATCCAATATATTGGCAACTGAAAAACTTAGGAGTAAATTTGATAGAGACAGAGGAAAAGGTAGGTTTGAAACTATGACTTCTAGTTCCTCTGCTGCCCCCCCTCAAATGGATGAAGTGACCAAGATACTAAAATCACTTTCTGCTAGAATGGAAAATATCGAATTAGAAGGAAAGAAGAGCTATAGTAATTCCCAAAATACTGAGAATAGGGGTAGTTTCAAAATACCAACTAATTCCCCTTAGATCATCCAAAGAGATCAGAGAAATAGGTATAGAGATGATAAAAAAATCCAAACTCCTCTCCAAAATAACCTGGTTACTGATGAAAATTAAGAGGGAGAAGATATTGATCCTGAGATCCATTACCTTGGAGATACCTCTTCGTCTCCTCATTTAACTCAGTATGCATATGAAGAGGCCCTCATAAGTGATCAACTGAATGAGATGAGAAAAGGAGAAAAGACCAACAACAATCCTAATAGATATAACCTCATATCCAAGAAGAAAGAAGCAAATCCTAACATTCCTGAGCAGCCTACTAGAGCTGAGAAACTTGTTAAAGATATGGAAGACAAAAAAAAAGAGAGGAAAGCACACAGTCCCCCATGAGTGGTCAAACATCCTATCCTATAGGTGAAGGAGATTCTGAAGCCTCCCTCCTCTTATAGCTTTGAGAAAGAGATTCAAAATATTAGGATCTCTATGCCTATATCAGAGTTAGTCAAGAACGGGGATTTCAAAAGGTGCCTATCAAAAATTTTCCAGCCTGAACCTACATCTCACTCCACAGACTCGGTTAACCTCCAAGATGAAAATCCAACTGTCATGTTAGGTAATTTGATAGAGGATAGATATGACTCCTCCCCCCACTTCTACACTTCATTAAACATCCATGATAAGGTGTTGCATAACTGCTTGATGGATTCAGAAGCATCTCACAATCTTATGCCTAAGATTGTCATGCAAGATCTCGGGTTGGAGGTTACAGAAACCTATCACGACCTGTATTATTTCGACTCCATAAAGGTGAAGTGCCTTGGGTTTATCAAATACTTGACCATGTCCTTGTTCTAGATTCCAATGAAGAGTTTAGTCATGGATATTGTAATGGCTGATGTTCCCCCTAAATTCGGGATGATCCTTTCTAGATATTGGATAAAGAGACTAGGGGGAACCTTGCAGATGGACCTTTCATACGCCACCATTCCTGTATTATGGGGTGAAAAAATGAGACTCTACAGGGAATCACATCTCATGTACATCATAAGTGATGAAGCAAACCCCACCAACCATCCTATTTTTTCTTTTGACACTAATTTGGGATTCAACATATTGTAGTTGACTGATACTCCTAAACCTACTCTTGAAATCAAAAAATAGTCCATTGATTTTTGTGAAATCCCTCCTCCACCTACCCTTGTTTGGAAGATCTTCTTTGATGGAGGCTCTTCTAAGGAAGGTGTTGGTGCTGGAGTAGTCTTTATTTCCATGTCAAGATACCATACCCTTGTCCTACAAGTTAGAATTTGAAGCTACCAACAATGCGATAGAGTATGAAGCTCTTGTTTTAGGTTTAAGGGATGCAAAGGACATGGGGATAGAAGAGATATCAATATTTGGATATGAAAAGATAATTGTTCATCAGATCAAAAATATTTATCAAGCTAAGCACCCTAGGCTTAGGACTTACATGAATGAGGTGTGGGACCTAATTGAAAATTTCTTCTTAGCTTTCAACATTTTGTTTATTCCAAGAAGGGAGGATACCATGGTTGATTCTTTGGTTGTTTTAGAAAGCCATTTCAAAATACCACTGCCACCTAAACTCAAGTATGATATAGAGGTGAGATATAGACCCTCTATACCTAACAATGTCAAGCATTGGAAATAATTTGAGGATGATATTGAGATCAGAAAGTTTCTTGAGTCTATCAATGAGTCCATAAAGGTGAAGTGCCTTGGGGTTATCAAAGACCTAACCATGTCCCTGTTCTAGATGCCAATTAAGAGTGTAGTCATGGATATTGTAATGGCTGATGTTCCCCCTAAATTTGAGATGCTCCTTTCTAGATCTTGGATAAAGAGACCGGGGGGAACCTTGCAGATGGAACTTTCATATGCAACCATTCCTGTATTTGGGGGAGAACAAAGGAGACTCTACAGGGAAGCACAAATCACGTACATCATCAGTGATGAAGCAAACCCCACCAACCATCCTATTTTTTCTTTTGACACTGATCTAGGATCCAACATATTGTAGTTGATTGATACTCCTAAACCTACTCTTGAAATCATAAAATAGTCCATTGATTTTTGTGAAATCCCTCCTCCACCTACCCTTGTTTGGAAGATGTTCTTTGATGGAGCCTCTTTTAAGGAAGGAGTTGGTGCTAGAGTAGTCTTTGTTTCACCATGTCAATATACCATACCCTTGTCCTACAAGTTATAATTTGAAGCTATCAACAATGCGACAGAGTATGAAGCTCTTGTTTTAAGTTTAAAGGCTGCAAAGGACATGGGGATAGAAGAGCTATCAATATTTGGATATGCAGATCTATTTTTTCATCAGATCAAAAATATTTATCAAGCTAAGCACCCTAGGCTTAGGACTTACAAGAATGAGGTGTGGGACCTAATTGAAAAATTCTTCTTAGCTTTCAACATTTTGTTTATTCCAAGAAGGGAGAATACCATGGCTGATTCTTTGGTTGTTTCAGCAAGCCATTTCAGAATACCACTGCCACCTAAACTCAAGTATTATATAGAGGTGAAATATAGACCCTCTATACCTAACAATGTCAAGCATTGAAAATAATTTGAGGATTATATTGAGATCAAAAAGTTTCCTGAGCCTGTAGATGAGTTCTCTGCACTACACATTGATCAAGATCATGATTCTGAAAGTAACCCTCATGCTGATGTATTTTTAAATAAAATTTATAATCACCATATTGTTCAACTTCTTAGCAACCACATTCCTAAGGGACTAGTTCCTTTAGAAATATTTTTTGATGGGAATGATGTGGCAGTAAAGTTTAAAGGATCAATTGATAATGATGATGTATTTGAGTGTAATATTGATACAGAGAAGGACCCAAAATTTGTCAAACTGTCAAGCAACCTATCAAGAGAACAAAGAGATGAATACACTGAGTTGTTAAAATAATTTTCTGATGTGTTTTCCTAGAAATATGAAGACCTTAGAACATATGACACAAGTATCATTGAGCATAAGATCCCACTGAAGGAGGAATCCAAACCATTTAGGAAGAAATTGAGACAAATAAATCCTATGCTACTGCCTATTATGGAGAAAGAGGTAAAAAATATTTTGGATGTCCAGAATATCCTTCCTTTGAGATTTTCTGAGTGGGTGACCAACTTGGTCCCAGTGAGAAATAATAATGGAGAAATTAGAATTTGTGTTGATTTCTGAAATCTGAACAAAATCTCTAAGAAAGATAATTACCCCTTGCCCAAGATGGAACACATATTACAGAGGGTGACGGGTGCATCCAAGATGTCTATGATTGATGGATTCTCCGGCTACAATCAAGTCTCTATCTTACCTAAAGACATAGATAATACAACCTTCACCACTCCTTGGGGTACATTCATGTATGCTAACATGCCCTTTGGATTGATGAATGCAAGAGCAACCTTTCAGTGAGACATGGACATAGATTTTATTGGAGAGAAGGAAACATTTGTAGTGATTTATTTGGATGACATAACAATGTTCTCATAATCTGATAAAGAACATTATGACCATTTGAAAAGAGTCTTCTTGAAGTGTAGAATATTTGGCCTCTCTCTAAATCCAAAAAAACCATTGCTTTCCATGAAACAAGGGAAATTATTGGGGCACATTGTGTCAACTGAGGGAGTATGGATTGATTCAAGTATGGTAGAGGCTATCCAACATTTTTCACTCCATAGATCCAAGAAATAAGTTCATTCTTTCTTGGGGAAAATTAATTTTCTAAGAAGGTTTGTTTCAAATTTTGTTGAGTTGGTGAAGTTTATCACAACCATGTCGAGGAAAGGAAATGAAATCAAATGGACTTCTGAATCTCATAACTCTTTTGACCAAATAAAGAATGCCTTGAATGAAGCACCTATGCTCATTATTTCTAACTACTCCAAGGAGATTATGATTTTCTCTTTTGATTCATTTGACACATTAGTAGCTGTTTTATTGCAGAAAAATGTCGAAGGGTTAGAGAAGCTCATTTCCCTTTTCAGTAGGGCACTGAGAGATGCTGAAATAAAGTATGACATCATGGAAAAGCATGCCTATTCTTTGGTTAAATCTATCAAATCTTTCAGAGTTTATGTGATAAATTTAAAAGTCATTGCATATGTCCCTTCAGGCTCTGTGAAAGAGGTCCTCATTCAGCCTGACATAGATGGAAGAAGGGGCAAGTGGATTGCCAAAATCCTTGAATTTGATCTTGAAATAAATCCTACCAAATTGGTTAAAGGTCAAGGTTTAGCTAGGTTGTTGGTTGAATCTAATTATAAAGACTTGGGGTTCAATTTCATCAATAGTTGTTTAGAGAATAAGAATGTTGAGTTCTTTGATGAATATCTTAAATTCACACCCTCGTTGGCAGGATGCACTTGGTACAAAGACATTATATTTTTCCTACATAAGTTACAACCTCCTGATGGCATGGGAAAGAACAAGGTAAGAGATTTGAAGCTCAAATAAATTAAATATTGTCTGATTGATCAATTTTTATATTGGAAATACCCTTTAGGAGTGTAAGTTTTAAACCTGCGAAGTAAAGTAATGCACATAGATTCTTAAGAAATACAGAAATTAATCAATGGCTCATACACAGAGTACACAGAGATTTTATACCGGAAACCCTCAACCGGGAAAACCTTTCTTATACTCATTTTCTCAAATTTCACCATTCACCATACAATATATACAATGTTTTTAGGTATTCCGTAGATACCAAAACCCTAATCCCTTAATCCAGGATTAATTTACAAATCCGCTAAAAATAGAAAAAACCACCCAAAAAAAGTTTTTGGGGCATTGCCCCGAACCCCGTCAGCCCTGGCCTACCGCCCGTTACTGAACGCTGCACTAACCAAGGGGGGGCATACTTTCCCCCCCCTAGGAAAGTCCCCAGTGCACATGGCAGAGCTCTAGTGGTAGGGATTGTCAGACGCAATTGTCATATCTGACGTGCCCACACACACACCCATGCAAAGAATATAACACATACCCAACAAGGAGTTCTTTTCAGATGTCTAGACCCACAATAAGCCCAAAAGATTATGTATTATTTTCATGACAATTTATGTGGGGGGAATCACTTATGGACAACCACATCCTACAAGATTCTTAGGGCTGGGTGTTTTTGGCCTAGTCTCTTCACTGATGTCTTTGTAAATATCAGGTCTTGTGTCAAGTGTCAGAAATTATCTGGAAAGAAACAACTCAAGTCTTTTCCATTAAAGCCTATGGTAGCTTCAAGACCCTTTTAGCAGTGGGGCCCAGATTTTATTGGGGAAATTCATCTTGCTTCAAGTGGTTAGCATAGGTGGATCTTGACTGCCACAAACTACTTTACTAAGTGGATAGAGGCCATCCCCACAATAAATTCTTCCCACAATATAATCATTATTTTTCTTGAAGATATTATGGCAGGATTTGGTTATCCAAACAGAATTGTCACTGATAATGTTGTAGCTTTCAAGGCTGAACCATTGATTAAGTTTTGTGAATAGCTTGGAATCACATTGATTCACTTAACTCCTTAATATCCCCAAGGGAATGGATCGGTAGACTCCTCTAACAAGATCCTTATTAATATCATCAAAAGACTATTAGAGGAAAACAAGAAGGCATGCGATTCAAAGCTTAAATTTTCTTTATGGGCTGACAGAGTGACAACAAAGAGATCTCTTGGTATCTCTCCTTTCCATCGTGTATATGGATTTGAAGCCATTTTTACTTCTCATCTTGCCTTACCTGTGGATAAATGCTTCCAAGACTACCAGGGAGAACCAAATGATATGATTAGAAGAATACAACAGTTGGTATAAGTGCAACGTAATAGAGAGAAACTACTAGAAAAATCACATGACCATCAATAGAAGATAAAAAAGGCCTTTGATAAGAAGGTGACCAAAGAGGATTTCTAGCTGGGATATCTAGTACTCAAGTGGGATGCACCTAAAAATGATAAAGGAAAGCATGGAAAATTTTAGGCCTTGTGGATTGGCCCCTTCAAAATTTATGAGGGTTTTTCAAATAACACTTACAAGTTACACGATTTGGAGGATGCTGAAGTTTTTGGTAGCCCTGTAAATAGGAGTTTTCTGAAGAAGTTTTTTACTTGAGCCAGAAGTGGCTTCCCATGTCATTTTAAATATATTTTCTTCCTTTTACTTTTGGTTTTAATAAGGGACTCCATAACCCAATAGCTAAGGAACTGGAACTATTGGTTCTTGGAATCTTGCAGGGAGCATGCCATTCCCAGTGGAGCCAAATGTTATCACATGAACTTGTTAGATTCTTGTGGATTTGTGGTTTCTACCTAATTCTGTAGTTTTTCCCTGTCTCTATCATTTTCACAGGATGAGGCTTGAAGCTTTTCCCCCTTTGGCCAATAAAATTATCTTTTGTTTTCCCTTGTTTGTTTGTGCGCCCTAGTCTCCCTGTTTTCTCAGCTCGTAGCTAGTCAAATCCTTGATCGTGAAGATCACAACCATGCACACAAAGCACAAATTTCTTAAACAGTCTGTTTCGATATTGAATCATAAGAAAAAGATAGTTTTAATCTTTTAGTTGTGAATATTTTGGGAATAGTCCAGATCAGTGGCTCACAGATGTTCAGGAGTGCAAACTTGCGTGAAGTATAGTGCCGAAACAAAAGGCCCTGAAGTGAATACAATTCATTGATCTTAAAGGGGATATGTGGCAGTTGATCCAAGCCTTCAGGGAAATAATCTTTGGGAGATTTGAAATGAGAAGTGCTTAGAAATCCCAAAGGGATGAAGTCCCGAAGGATCAAAATGGATATTATTCATTGATCAACCAGATCCACATGCCATCAAATCCTCAACTCTGGAGGTTTTTCTTAGAGGGAACTGTGGTTTGAGAATTGAAATTACCAAAGGACGATTCGAGAAGGAGATCTCAACCATTGATTCGAAGAGGGAAGATCTGATCCATCGATCTAAAGCACCAGAGCTGGGACGTTGATTAGGAAGCCTCATCTCATATCACAAGATCAATAGTCATGCTCCATTGCAGGGTCGAAAGGTGCATACATTTTAGAATTTCAAGGGCAGGCCGCAATCAGAACCATGGTTTTTTGAAAGGGACGCATGGCGGTTCATGGTGAATTGCGGGGACAAAAGAGGTTTGATTTCAAACCACCCTTGGTCACGCCCGTAATTATACAATTGCGTAGGGTCATGGTCGTAGGTCACATTGAATATGGAGCGATGGAGAGGAGTTGCGCCAAAGACTGAAAGTGTCTGTATTGGTCACAGAAGAAGATCTTCTTGGCCTCAAGACGTCGGGATTGACTCGAAAAATTTGTATGGCACTGCCTGAAAACATTCATGAGTGTCATGCCCTGTCTTGATCCCAATGAAGGTAGATTGAAGATTGGGGGAAGCAGTTGAAAGATCGTCTCACCCCATAAATGGAAAGCATTGTAGAGCATAGCCATGAAGGCACGATGACAATCCAAAGCTTCCTTATGAGCAATTTTTCCTGTAAAGTGCATAACTGTGCCTGGCTCGTGTCGGACATGAGAAAACCTGCACAATCTGAAAAGTAGGCATGGACTGAAGGCTTTGAAGGCAATGGTCTGATCACACTCCTGGTGGTTGTAACATTGTTGGGTATTTATAAAAAAATTTGATATTTTGTTAAGGTCGAATGGTTGAGCTAGGCTCTCGACTATTGTAATATTTTTATGAAAAACACTAGTTCTCTGGTTATGTATTTTTTTTTTTGATACATCTTGGTTAATATAATTCAACTTTCTTGCTCCATATTATTTTCCTCTGATATTGAGAGAGTTCATGATTGAATGATTCACATGGATTGTTATGATTGTATTATGATGAATATTATATTATAGTGTTGTTATAATTTCTTTCAGTTTCTTTGAGATTTGAATTCAAGAGGATATTGCATTTAAGTTTTTCCTCCTTAGGTTGCTGGAAGACCTGATGTCCACATCAGAACTCTACACTCTCCTCACAAAAGTGTGCCCTCTATTCACCCTTACTCCAACTTACTGACTGGAGTTGATTCTAGACCTCAATTTCTTGTGCATGCTAGTCTAGATTTCAGAGTTAGAACATTATTATCATTGAGTCCTCTCTATTTGATCACCTAAAACTCATTTACATTTACTGTATAAAATGATGGGTACTGGCCTTACCTTTTATGCAATCTAAGGGTGAATTCTAGTGCTAACACTCCCAAGGTTGACCTGCATCCAAAGATAGGAAAAAAAGGACTAAAGTCATGCTATTCTATGCATGAGTTGGGGTTAGATATCAAATGCTAAGTATAAATCAATGAAAATACACAAAACATCATCATTTGGGACAGGAAAATGTGATTCTTTTATTCATCATATAAAGGCTGAAACTTACAATATGTGTTGGCCATTGTTCCGCGAACCCGGTCTGGGCTCCTCTTTACCATGCTCCAAGTGCACCTTGAATGGAATTCTTCTCTCAATATTCTGATCACCTCAAGGAAGGGAATGGATTGAATGGAGGAAGAAGGGGTTGATGAGGGAATGTTGACGCAATATCTCACAAAAGGTAGAAAAAGCTCGAGCAAGGAGGGGAAGTGAAATTGGGTAGAGTTTCATTGTTCTTATGATTAGATCTGAAATGAGACCCCAACACCTCCTTTTATATGAAAAAAGGATGGTTATTTGGTTGGGTTATGGGCCATAACAGGTGTTTGCACCCAATTCGTCACTAGGTGAGCAAATTAAGAGTGCTTACATGCCCAGTTGGGCTATGCTAGGCATGACAGCTGTAAGGTAAAAGGTTAGAAAGAAAAACAACAAAGCTATAAACCAAAATTAAACTAAAACAGCTAAAAACTAAAAGCATATGAGAAAATGAAAAATAGAGGCAAATGGACCAATATCACCAATGTATAAACTGATCTGTTGATGAAATCCAAAGGCACAAAGAAGAAAGGGGACTTGGGTCCCTTCTTTCTCCAATGGAAGGCTCTTGAGGCCCTCACTTGATTGCTCTCCTTTACAATGAAAAGATGAAAATGTGGGTGAAAGAACTCCAAGCTTATTCACTCTAGAGAGGGGTGAATAGCTCTATGAAATGCAGCTTGTAATGTTTATTGCCAAAGAATGGGTCCTTAGCAATCTCAGCAGCATAACAATATGAAGAATTCCTTGAGAAAATTGTGGTCATTCATGGCTTTTTATAGCCAATCATTGGGTTATTATGTGACCTCTTTTGAATGTGAAAAGAGGCTCTTTAGGGCACAATTATGTCTTTGACCAGCCCACCATGAGGATTGAGCTCGGATTTGGTGTCAAATCGACTTGGGAGCTGATCCATTAGTGGTTGGGAGGCCGACCAATTTCAATAAATGCGTCGTTTAGCAGGCGCGTGGGTTTCTCACCCAACAGCCACGCCTTGTGCACATATGCGCGCTTTGTACGATGCTATTATGTGCATACGTGCACACACTTAGACGATGTAAAGAACCCTTCAAATTTTTGGTCATTTGGTATAGTTTTTGACCCTTTTTGCAATGTTGTGGCATTAATCCTATGCCATGAATGACTCCAGTCCTGTGTTGATGATGTGGAGTTCTTGTCGCCACGTGCGTACGAAATTTGAGTGATAACAGATGCCCCCTGATGGATGAGGTTAGGAGCAAAATGTATAGCCGAAATCCATCAATGTTTCTTTTGTTGAGGATGGTGTTGTAAGGGAGAGCAAGAATGAGACCACGTAGAGAGATCCTTTGGAGAAGAAAGGAACCTGTAGATTCCAACTTTCCACAAGGTGTGTATCAATATACAAGTGTGTACAAACGAGGCGGGCATGTACCATGCTCGTGTAATGTAACTCTGAAATGTTGATGTAGACAACTGCAGCGCCCTCGGGGGAAGAATGATAAAGGAATAAGACAATTCTGCAATGGAACATACTCTGAACCAACGGTAATGGTCGCGGAAGTAACCAGCGACGGTGATGTGGGAATTGGTGGCCCTACTAAGTTCAGAGGTCTTCAGCAACTGATGAGAAAAAACTGCAATAGTCGCAAAGTAAGACCCACCACAACATGAGAAAGTGTTGGCATCGAATGTTATGGGGGTCAACGACATCAGGGAGAAATGGTGTTTCCCCCTGTGCCGTCCGAGATCTCTCATTAAATGGGAAATGAGAATCAAGATACTGTCGCCCTTCTGAAAAATTGTGCTGACGTCGAAAAAAGGGGGACGCGACTCCCAGAAGCAAAGGACTTCATGGAATCTACTGTGGTGCGGGAGTGGAAGAGGTACATGGAAGAAGTCGAGAAGTGGGAAGACTCAAGACTGCCCTTAGCTGGAGAATGTATGAGACAAACAGTGGCCGCAACCGTGTGACAAGGTCAAGTGTCGGGGGGATGCCAAGACCGAGGATAAGTTGTGCCAGAGGCGGGACAAGGTGAACAAATTCAGAGGATAAATGGTAAGTGACCTGGGTAGTGCTCTGAAGATATAGACGATGTCGATGAGGGTGAATGAGAAGTAATGCTCCAACCAAGGGTGACATGGGTTGCGTGTGGCCAAAAAGGAAAGAAGGTCGCCAACGGTGACGACAAAAGTAAATAATGGAAAATGAAGGGGTTTGTACAATAGATAATGAATATATTTGGGAAAGATGTACAAAATACAGAAACGGGTGCCCCAGTGTGAAATGAGTGCCCCTGTGAGGGCAAAAATTGTTGGGAAAATCGATAAAGGGTGGGAGCCCCATTGGCGAGTTTCTGTATGAGGTAGGTGAAATGAAAATAGGTTCGCAGATGGGCAAACTGATGGTGGATGAAATGGTGGGTTCGTGATCCTGCAGAGGTGCAGGTAAAAAAGAACATGACCATAAAGCGATGTGCTGGGAGTTCGTATGGGAAGCTAGCAAAATGAGGAGAAGAAGTATGTGGTTAATTCACAACATAATGAAAGACTACCGAGACTCCCATCCCTAAAGGGTAATGAAGAACAACATGAGTGTCAAAAGTGCAAAGGGGTGCTATGAATGGGACAAATCATGTAGGTGAGAATGCTACCGGGTGGTAGTACTGAAGATGCAACGGGAGGTGTGAGTACTGCAGAGCCGGGAAAGGGTATCCTAAAGGCCGATCTCAGAGGGTGTGACTGGAAATGTAAATGCAATACAGTGGGAGAGACTACATGCCAGTGCTGAGTATATACCTGAAGGAATGTTGTTGAGGGATGATGATCAAGTACCTGCGCACAGAACAAGCAAATACCCAAAGTGAACAATATCTGAAGAGAAAGTAAGATATGAGCATATATTTGACAAATGTGACTATGCGTGTGCGTACTTGACCGTGATGTGGAAAAAAGGTGCCCCGGGGGCCTAAGATGAAAAGTGGCCCAGGGACAGTCGTGATGTAGGCGGCGGGATGCTGATCCCGTGGCTGAAGACGGTTCGAAAAACGGATGTCGTGGGCTCCCGGAATGGTGAGTGGAAGTTTGGCAAAAGGCCTATATATAGCTGTAGGGCCCACATTGTCACCTCATTTGTACCTGCTGCTACAGTGAGTTTCCGAGCAGATCCAGAGGAGATTGCGTGATTCCGAGAGCACGAGGTGTCCGATTCACGGCGTGCGAGTTTCAGGTTAGTGTTCTGAACGTCCTGCATAGCTATAGGTTTCCAATTTTTGGGTAGGGTAGGTACGGGGGGTCATACGGGAGTTTTAGGGGGTTTTTGCGTAGAGGGTGGTCCCACACGCATGGGCGACTCAATGGAAGGCACGCATGAGTGCGCGCCTGTACACTGGAAAAGCGCGCATGTGTGCGCGTGAAAGGGATTTTAAGGCGTGCCTTAAGGGCGTGCCTGTAGGGTAGGCAGGCGGGCATGGATGCGCGCCTGTGGGGTGACCAGGCGCGCTCATGAGCTCGCCTGTATGGTAAACAAGCGCGCTCATGAGCGCGCCTGTAGGGTAAACAGGCGCGCTCATGAGCGTGCCTGTAGGAAAAATAGGCGCGCACATATGCGCTCCTGTATAGTGAACAGGTGTGCATGTATGCGCGCCTGTGGGTGGTAAAACCGCGCCTTTGAGGCAAGGTTTCCTGGTGAAAAATTAGCTTATTTGATGTATTGGGTGATTTCCTAATATAATATGCGACTCTGGGTTGTGTGCAGGTGACGATCAGAGATCATGGATGTACGATGGCGTGAGCGAGACTGGTCGCAGCTGCGAGATGCTGTGGCCGAGGCGAGGCCTGCTGTTTGAGCGTCTTTAGCAGCCAGTGGGTTGCTAAAGTTTTTTGATTGCTCGTTGATACGGTCGCAGGAGTATTTGCTCCAGTTCTTGATCGAGATGTGGAGCCCTGATCGTCACTGCTTCCTCGTGCGAGGAGAGCAGATCGCCTTCACTGCGGTGGAGGACATCTACTTTTTGACTGGGCTCCCCTTTCGGGGAACACCATTTCCGGCAGTGCCTGTGCTGTCGAGAGACACTGATCTACGTGAGGTCTCCAAGCGATACTGCTCAGGCGAGCACTATATGACTGGGTCAGCTGTGAGCATTAGTGGGATGGATGTCCTACTGCATCGTTGCATAGCAGCGATGATAGTGCGAGTGTATGGATCCTGAGCGCCCCACCAGATTAGTGGTGGCGAGTTGACTCTGATGGAGAGGGTAGTGGTGGGCCGTGAGCGGTTCGCCTGGGGGCTGACCCTACATGCGCAGATGATTGCGCAGATGGACCACTGTCGGTCTAGAGGTGCCGAGGAGTTCGCTTTTGGCTCCATCCTGGTGGCCTTTTTCTTGGAGAGGGTGCCGATGCTGCGCCCGAGGGTGCTACTGGAGGTACCCGGGGTACAAGAGCCGCGCTTGAGGCGGTGGTCACAGATATTGGTTCCCCACGGTGGTGGCAAAGGTGGACACTATTTTACTGCGTAGGCAACGCAGATATGACGGCAGATGCCGCAGGTTATACTCCAGTTTCCCTATGCTGGGGTGGACTTCCGGGGGGACCTGGAGATGGTATTGCCTCCCGGGGAGGTTTTTGATCACAGAGGTATGTTGTGTATTTATATGTGTTGGTTTATGTTGTGATTTTGATATACTAGTGCATATGTTTGATGTATAGACATTGATACCATTTGTTGTTGCTTGTTTGGTGTATGTGCAGATTTGGCACCTCGCGGGCGGGAGGTGGAGTTGTATAGACCGTCGGTACAGCCAGAGGGGAGACCGCCATGTGGAGAGAGATGCAGAAGGGATGAGGCTGCGGGATGACCTGCAGATGCTGCGAGACCGGCGAGGAGGCACGGATTTGATGACCCTGGTGCGGGGCCATCTCATGCCCCTCCGGCGGCAGCCAGAGGGGAGTTGGATGATATACTCCGTCAGTTTGAGACGGTGTTTCGGGACGTGCCTGAGGGCATGTGGATCTGAATCAAGGATGAGGAGTTCCTGGAGCAGTGTATCGGGTTACCGCCACCATGGCGGTCCATTATGTGGCGAGCAGTTGTGCTCGCTGCCATGACTAGCGGACGCCTGCCACCGGGGTAGGAGGGTCCTGCGGGTGTGCCACCACCACCGCCTGGGGTAGGTAGGGGTGGGCCACCACCTCCTCCTGAGGGAGGAGCAGCTGGGGGTGCGATAGAGGCCCCCTGATTGTATTGTATACTGTTTTGATAGGCTGGTGAGCCGATTTTTGTACCATGATGTGGCACGGGCCTGTGGGCCAATGTATTTTTGTATATGTAAACTTTTGGATGGCCGAGGAGGCCCATATATATATATGAGTATACATGTTTTTTGGATCCAAATGTGTTTTTACATATGTTGTTTTGTGTTGATGTTGATGATGTTGATGCTATCTATATGCTGTGACAGGTTATATGAGATGTTTTATGTATGTGTAGTTTGATGTGATATATGCCAATCTAGCACCATGTTAGCTATTTCATCTGTTGTTTGATTCAATTCCCTGGGGATGTGTGTAAATGTAATGGAATCAAAATATAGAGATAATAATCTAAACTGCAGGTATTTGCGAAAGAGGCACGAATCGCATACACGGTACACATTGTTAAGTTGGAGAACGACCAGTTGAGAGTCGAGGAGAACGCTAAGGTGACGAATATGGTGATGCTGGGCGTCGGTCAGGAGGCCAATGACAATAGTGTATTCAGCTTGGTTATTGGTTGCTAGTCCTAAACAGATGCCGCTGGAATGTAGCATTTCATGTGAAGGGGTGTAGAGAGCCCAAGCAGCCGAAGCGATATTTTGTGTCCAACGGTTGGCGCCGTCGGCGTACCCAATGTGGTAAGTTGGTGGATGAGTCATCTGTCAATAGCACAAAGGATAGTTTAGATGGGGGGAAAAAAGATTAAAAACGCTATAAAAGAAAAAATAACCTAAAGTAGCCTGACTGCGTTTAAGCATAAAATTTCTTGAGGTATAACCCATTGACGGGTTCTTTGAGAGTGAGGCCTTCGGGGGAGGCCAGGATGTATGCGCCTTTGGTGAGGCAATGTTGGATTATGTAAGGGCCATGCCAGAGTGATTCGAATTTTCCGTGGCCGAAGGTATCATGAGCGATATCATAAGCGAGGACAAGATCGCCTTCGCGAAATGATCGAAGGTTGACATGGCGATCAAAGGTAGCCTTGTGTCATTTTTTAGCTGCCTCGTTGTTCTATAATGAGGATCGAAAATCTTCATCTAGAGACTCCAAGTTCAGAAAGCGCTGCTCCATTGGAGCAGTGTCAGGTAAAAGTTCAATTGCGGTGCGAAGGGTGGGAATTTCACACTCGATGGGGAGAGTTGCCTCGACCCCATGGACTAAGTGAAAGGGTGTGAAACCCATGGCAGTCTTCACTGCTATTCGATAAGCCCATAGTGCATAAAATAACATATGATGCCAATTGGTTTTATGTTTATTAACTGTGCATTGTAACATGGTTTTGAGGAATTTGTTGACTGCCTCCATCTGTTCGTTTGACTGAGGGTAGTATGGTGAGGAAAACTCGTGAGAGAAGCCTAACCGAGATGAGAGTTTGACGAATATCTCATTCTCAAAGTGTTTCCCGTGGTCAGAAACAAGTTGGAGTGGTACTCCGAACCTGGATATGACGTGATTGAAGAAAAAACGCGCTGCAGTGTCAACGATGTTGTTGAAAGTGGGCATATCTTCAGCCCATTTGGTGAAGTAATCGACAGCAACAACAATGTATTTGTGACCATTGTTGGAGGGGGGATTACAAGTCATAAAGTCAATGCCCCATTTACAAAAGGGGCCTGCAGTGATGACAGGGTGAAGAAGGGCGGGGGGAGCGGGCTTTGTTGGCATAGAGCTGGAATTGCTCACATCGTTTCACAGCATGAATGCAATCATGAAACATGGTAGGCCAAAAATAACCAGCCCGGATAATTTTCTGAGCAGTGGAGATGCCCGAAAGATGGCCCCCACATGCACCACTGTGGCAGTCGTTTAAGACTCTGTCGGCCTCGTCAATAGTCAGGCAGCGACGAAGAATGGTGTCGACGCCCCGCCGATAGAGGATGTCCCCGATAAGGAGATAGCGGGGGGCCTGATGGCGAATGCGCCGAAGATCATCTCGTGATAGGTGGTTACCGAACTTTTGAGTTCGTAGGTAGACGAGAAGGTCGCCATACCAAGGATCATAAGAAGCGATGTAAAAGAGATGTTCGTCAGGAAAGTCAGTATTGACGGGAGCACTAGGTGTGTCAGAGGGAAGAGTCGTGATAAGTTCAGCGAGAATGAGGGCCTTCTTACTCTTGGGTGTTGAAAATTCGAGGTCGTACTCCTGAAGGATAATGATCCATCGAGCGAATTTGCCGTTAATTTGGCGATGACTGAGCAAATATTGCATAGGGTTGGAATCTGCGACGACCTTGGTAGTGCGAAGCAGAATATAGTGACGTAGTTTCTGGACTGCGAGGACAACTGCAAGAGCAAGTTTCTCTTCATGTTTGTACTTCAGGGGTGGTCCTGAGAGGTTCTTACTGACATAGTAAATGATGTGTTCATGATTTTCATCTCCGAGCTGGACGAGGACGCCGGCTACTGATACAGCTGATGTTGATACGTAGGGAATGTAGTCGCGATTGTAGTTATGTGGACTAATCAAAGGTGCATTGGAAAGTGCTGCTTTGAGATTGTCAAACGACTGTTGGGCATAGTCGTCCCAATGAAAAGGGATGTCGTGATGCAGCAAGCGAAGGAAACCATGTGCGTGTATAGCGTAATCAGGAACAAAGCGTCTAAGAAAGTTGGCTTTGCCCTGTAGACTCTGTAGTTGTCACAAATTCCGAGGAGGTGGAATTTCGGTGATGGCTTGGACTTTGAGGGGGTCTATGGTGATGCCGCTCTGGGAAACGATAAAACCGAGGAGGCATCCTGTGGTGATGAAAAACACACACTTGAGAGGGTTCAAGTGGATGTTATATTGACGACACCATTGAAAGATGATTTGTAAATCATCGAGGTGTTGGGTGCGCTTCTTGGATCGAGCGGTGAGGTCGTCCAAGTAGGCGAGGATAATTGCAGCCAAATCATGAAAGATGTATGTCATGGCCCGCTGGAAAGTTGCGTCGGCGTTTTTAAGGCCGAAGGGCATGACATGATACGCAAACGTACCCCACGGGGTAATGAATGCGGTTTTGTACTGATCGGCTGGGTGGATTTGAATTTGGTTATAGCCAGAGAATCCTTCCATGAAGGAGAGAGCCTCGTGGCCGGCACAATCATCGATGATCTGGTCGATGAAGGGTGTTGGGAAGTTGTCCTTGGGACATGCGTTGTTGATATCGTGAAAATAAGTGCAAACGCGAATAGATCCTTGTTTTTTGTCGACGGGTACAGGGTTGGAGACCCATGAAGTGTAAGCGATGGGATAAATAAACCCGGCCGTACGTAATTTATCAATTTCAGCTTTGATAGCCACGGCCTTGGATGGGTGTAGCGGTCACTGTTTCTGGCGAACTAGTGTGATATCAGGCCAGGTGTCGATGCGATGCTCGACAATGGATGGGTCTAGGCCAGGCATATCGGTGTATGACCAGGCAAATATATCCCTGAATTCTTGGAAGAGGGCTTTGTATGCGGTAATTTCCTGAGGAGTGCAAGAAGCTCCAATGATAATCTCTTCGACGATGCCCGGTTTAATGGAAATGTTGATTTTGATGGTGGGGGAAATTTTAGCTAGATTACCTTCTTCAAAAGTGTCAGGTGCAGGAATGGGATTGTTGAACCAATCAATATTCCCTGGTGGGATAAAGTCTTTGGTTTCGATCGCGTAAATGGGATTGTGGCTAGGAGGCATAAGGGCTTCCTGCGGAAGGAAGAGTGCACGATGATGTAGTGCTTCCCAGGGAGAGTCTGGGCATTGTATCTCTTCCAATATTTCTTCGTCGCATTGGAAACGACGGGAATATAATGGATCGTGAGGAGTGATCTCCGTGACAGTGTGGTTGCCCCCTGCTGTAGAAACAGAGGAGGAGATGCTGGGAGAGGGTGATGGTTCACCCGACATAAACCATATATTGAGGTACTGAGGGGTATCCGTAGTAGTGGGATGGAGGGTCTCCGCAGGGTGATGAGTGGGAGAGTTGGGTGGGTTACGGGGTAAATCCTCAGAAATGTCATCTATGAACCAAGGAGGTGTAGGGAGTGCCTCGGGTTTGGGAAAAATGATATGGAGATCTTCAAATGGTGAATATATGTCAATGATTGCTTCTGCGGGTTGGTGAAGCAGGGCTAACTGGCATTGCCGATATTCGATGATCATCGGACATTGGTATGTAAAATGAGTCGATGAATCGCAAAGAGAGTAAGGGCATCTCATGCGTTCATTGACTGAAGTAGTGACATAGCGAATGTCAGTGATTTGTGTTGTGGAGGACGTAGCCGGGCGTGGGTTGTTCTGAAAGTCTCGGCTTACGATAGCTAATGCCTTCCGGAAACGCGACAGTGCTGGAAAATGATGGGTGTAATGGCCATACTCAGAACATATGGCACATGCGAATTTGGTCTTCAACCCTTTACTACTGGAAGGTTGAGTGGTAGCAGTAGTAATGGGTGGTGTGGGGTTTGTATTGGGAGGAATCAAATTCTGTAATTCTGGTAGTGATGGGCAGTTGTTGGTTGGGTGGCCCTCTTTGTCACACAATTCACAAGGTGGTGGAATGCGCAGAGGAAGTGGAGCTGTGGGCTCCTTCTTCTGTCGCCTGCCCCCGGCTGTAGCAGGGGGGGTAGGGAGTATGGGGGTAGTAGGGGTAGTGGGAGTGAGGACAAGAATCGTCATGGGGAGTCCTGCTTGTGGGCGAGGGACCTTCTCAGGTGGATGTAAGTACCACACTGGGATTGCTAACACCATATTGGGTAGTGTGAGCATTGCTGCTACCTGGAAAGCTTCTATACCGGGTGGAGGGTAAAAGAAGGGAATTTGAGTGAGAGGTCGGGGAACTGTCTCCCAGATGGGATTAGGTCCCTGGGGGGGTGTTGATTCGTGGACCGGAGGGGTCGACGAGGGCACAGGAGGCTCCTGTGGGAGTGGTGCTATGACTGTTGAGACGTCAAGAATGATTGAAGCCTCCTGAGGAGGATGAGCATCCTCTTGTTGAGTTTCGTTAGAGGAAATGACGCATACTTGGCTAGGGGGAAGGAGTGGTGGTGCTCCATGGTATGTCCCTAATAAGGATGGATCTTTGAAAATCCAAGGACCCATCTTGATGAGTGGATATACGTCTTTGTTGGTGTGAATGAGAGGAAGAATGTTATCGAGGTTGGCAGATGGTTTAGGCTCATAATGCGAGACTTGGTCAATGGTCACAATCTTTCCATTGTGGGGGAACATGATTGTTCTAAAGACTGATGATGCCACCGCCTTCATAGCATACATGTAGGTACGGCCAAACAAGATATTGTAATCGAGTTGAGCATCGATAACTTCAATGTCAATGAGGATGGTTTTGCCCCCAAGTTCTACGGGGACATTTTGGAAGAGCCCTTCGGGGGATGATGGTCTCCCGTCATAAGCTCGCAACGTGATGGCGGAGGGTAAGAGGTCCGGGGAACCAAGTTTCTTCCATACTGTTTTGGACATGATACATGTAAATTCCCCTTCATCGATGATACACCGATGGATGGTGATGTTTCGTATTTTTGCTGGTATTTGAATAGCGACGGCGGTGGGAAGACGAGGTTCGCAGCAATCAAGGTCAAAAGTGATGAGTCGAGTATCGACAGGGTCGACTGCTCCCAAGGCAGAAAGTAATGATTTCCGCTACGTAGGACAAGTCTAGAGGACTTCCAGAACTGACATGGCAACCGGGGATTGTGCTAAGTCATCTACCAAACTATAGTTATGTGCTGCCCTAGCCTGTGGATTGTGAACATTCCTTCATAAAGGGATGCGAGGGATGCGTAATGGTGGTTCGACCGAAGGGCAAGGGATCATCAACGGGGGTCCCGTTGGTGTAGGGTTTGTTTCTGAAGATGTGGGAGTAGACTCAGCTGTTGGAGGATACTGATGATTACGTGTTTGTAGAAGGATTTCTTCCTCACTGGTGAGGAGAATTGTTCTTTCTGCTGGATTGTTGGGATTGTGGTATTGGCCCACCTGAGGTGGGGGATGCTGCATGTCCTGTTGGGTGTTTATCACACCTTGATGTGGGATAGGATTTTGCAGCACGGTGGGAGGGGGTTGTTGCGCATATTGTTGTTGTGCCTGCTGTGGGGCAGGTTGCGCAGGAGAAGGGGGGAGACTTCCAGAGTCCTTCAACCTCTTGAAATCAGCGATCTATGGGAAATGGTGCGTGTAATGACCATAGATGCCACAAAGGGCACAAGGGTGGATAGTTTTAACAGTATTCCGCCCTGGGCGTTTGTTGTTATTGCCCCCTTGGGGGTTTTGGTTCCCTTGGTTTTGATTGCCCCCAGTGGGTTGATGCTGTGGGGGTTGATTCCAGCCTTGACCAGGATTGTTGTTATTCCTGTTTCGTCCTTTCCTCTTAGTGTTGTTTGATGGATGAGTTGGATTGGCTGTGTTCAACTGTTCAAAATTTTGGTATTGTTGAGCAGCGGAAGGCTGAACAAAATTTACCCCCGCATGAGGATGTGGGGGAGCCATGGGTTATGGAGGGCCCGGAAAGGGAAAGTAAGGGTTCTGAGGTGGTGCGGCTCCATAAGGTACATAGGAAGGCGTGGCACTTTCACTAGTACTATAAGGTGATGTGGAGGGGGGACCACTTGTGGTTGGTGGGGGTTGATGTATGGAGGGTGCTGGTGGTGGTCCACTGGTGGGTAGAGGTATAGCAACAAGATATGGCTGTTGATAAGGGGGTGGGGGGTAATAAGAAGTGCCCCCATATGCTGGTGGGTACTGAGGCATTCCATACATCGGTGGTGGTTGGGGTTGTGGACTATGGTGCGTGGTGGCGCCTATTAGTCCATCTGCTGAGTGAGACATCCCAGGTTTGTCTTGACCAAATGGCACAGGTTTCAGAAGATCAAGAAGTACCGTGTATAAGTACCCTGACTGGGTGTAGATGAGGTCATATTGTTGAGACTTTCTGATGGCTTCCTCTTCAGATTGTGGGAAGGTGGAAGCTACATCCTTACCAAGGAGAGCGACAAGTGATCTAGGAAACCAGTCAAGACATTGTTGCTTGGTGGTTTGTGCTTTACACAAACTACGTCGCCTACGCCACTCATGAATGTGGTCAGCAATGTGGGTGGCTGAGGTCTGTTTGAAGTTAGACAGTAGTTCAAGACCGTTGTCATGGTGGATAGGTAATTGGAAGAAAGTTAAAAAGGCTTTGGCCAAGGATTCAAAGGTCGTGTGGGACCCAGATTTTTCTTCGACATACCATTTGGCTGATGGGCCAGTGAGTGTGCGTTGAAAAAGATGCAGACTAACAGAATCCTCCATGATGCTATTGGAAGAGCACCATAGATGAAAGGTCATGACATGATTGGCGGGGTCATCCCCTGCCTTCCCTTCAAACTTTGGTATGTCTGAAGGAAGTTTTGTTGGCATTGCAGGCCATGTGGCGTCATGCAATATAGGATCATTGGTGAGCTTGGTGAG
>ML806276.1:194168-205624 GCA_009831015.1 Picea engelmannii
TGCCATAGATAGTAGCATCAGTGACAGGTATTTAAACTTAAATTGTGAAGTGTTTACTTAAATTTAATATTTTTTTTGCCAAATTTTATTTATGCAAGTATGCACATAGCCTTGCAAATTATGAAAAAATTTTACTTCTTAAGAGCTTACTGAAATTAAGTAAATTGGTACAGAAATTAAGTAAATTAGTAGATATATAGTGTCTTTTCAATTCTGGTCACTACAAAATGCATTTTGTCATTAATGCTTCAAAATCATCTATGCATGAAAATATTTATTTTTGTGTATTTTTCCAATTATGATGCAAAAATTTCTTTAATCTAAACAAGAACACAATCTGCAAATGGAAAACCAAAAAAAAATAGGTAAGGGCTATAGGAAATTGGTAGTGATGTTGAAAAGCACACTGGAATGTCTCTACAAGAATCTCAATCGAAAAATTACCTATGAAGGTGGATGTAGTAATGAACACCAATAACAAAATGATAACCAAACCAAATTCAAACAATATGCGACAGTACCATATTTAATTAGATCTATTGGGTGTACTACACAACTTCAATGGATCACTAGACAATAATCAAGTGTACCTAAGAAATCCAAGCAAACCACACAAATAGACCTCAAACCGAAACTGAATACAAAATGGGTGACAAAAGGACTGAACTAGAGACAAGATCCAAAGGTACAAACTAATCACAGATCCCTGAAATCATCCAAACTTAGATCCCCTCGTTTTTTTTAATGGTATACATCAATGACCAATAATCAGACAGTTTTTGCCATGCTCAAGATCAACTCATCTATCTGCATGTTGTATATTCATATCAACGTGGTTTGGGATGAAGAACTTAAGTTTGGAGCTACATCATTCCTTTACAACATCCCCTCCCAAGTTATGATGGAGTATATCACTTGTCTATGAGTACTTAGAGACTTCGATGGAACTCTCCATGGTTCTCATTGTCTTCCTAATGTATATGTTGTGACATATATCCACATTGTATTTTCTTGTGGCTATCATCTTACTAAAGACATGGATCCACTGTGTATTCTTTCATGGCCACAGTTTTTCATTTCATGTCATGGATTCAAAATGTATTTTTTTGGTGGTGACGCTTTGTTACTCTTCTAAGTCTAAGTATTAATACCTTGGGGATGGTCTATATATGCCCGTATCCTTGGTTTTTTATTGTAGGTACTCTTTGACCTACAAATCTCTTTTCTATCTCCTCACACTACCTCATATGGATCTTATTTTATTGTAATGTGTTTTGGCCATCCATTCCTTTCCTTACTTCACACATTAGGGGGATTATGTTATAGCCTTAATTTCCACCCTACAGTGTCAGAAGGGATACAATAGAAGATGAAATCCAAGACACAACACTCATGTCAAGGTTTATATCATTTTTGAAGGGTGTTTCTAGTCATACATAGAGAGCATGTAACATGTCATGAGACAACTACAGGGAAACCCATGACACCCTCTGTAACCTTATAGATTCATAGAGTTTCAAAGAGGACAACAAGGTATGAGTTGTTTCTTCATTGCATGAGCCTTGGACTTGTTATAGCAATATTTTCCTCACCCTATGAAAATTTTCTCAAAAGGCCTTTTTCCATTTCCCTATGCAAAATTGAAGTCCCATTTTGCAAATCCCAGAGCTAAAAACAATATGTTTCCACATATATGCACCCTAACTATTATACATCATGTGTATATGAAGGTTGCACCATTGCAACCTGCGTACATTAGGTTTTGTGTCAAAAATTAAAAAAATAGTGTTGGGTTTCCATGTCACGTCACAAGATCCATGATCTCTGACCTTCCATATTCTAGAAATGTTCTGAATCAGCCCTTTAGTTCCACTTGAAGGCTATAAATGGGCCATATCCAAGCTCTAGAAAAGAGGAGAAGAATTCAACTTTGAGAGAAAAGTTACTCTGGAGAAATTATTCACTTCATATTGAGTCTGCATTCCTTTGGCCTTTTAAGTATGAACAAATTATTTAGCCCCCAAGCTCTTCCCTAATTGATTGAGAACCTCATTGTCTCTCTTATATGAGCTTTCCTTTGGTGGAGTATTGAAGTGGTTGAGGCCCAGTTGTAGGGAATTAGTTTCTTGGTTTTGAACCATGCCGACATAGAAGTTTGTAATTCATTCACTTCTATTGATTACATTTTAATAGAAATACTCTTTTCTCATCCAATTAATATCTTGCAAATATTTGAATTGTTATTCCATGGGAATATTTGTTATGAATGTTGATGGATTATGCTATTGAATGTGCTAAATTTATATATTATCACCATATGCTTGCATTTCTTGGTTTTTGAGGACAAGTTGCAGGGGTATTTATTTGAGTCAATTTCTCGATGGTGGACTTCATTGAACATTTGGACGAGGTAGGCTCTTCGTATTGTCTTGTTATGATATTTTTTTATATAGCATACCTAGGATTAGAGTTGATTTATGCAGTCATTTTTGTCTATTGTGGTTTACCCCGTGCCATAGAGATATTTTCCTCGTAACATAATTGGTGATCATACTGGGGATAAAATCTTATGTTCAGGGTTTGGAGTGTTTTTGTCCTTTGATTTCTCTTGTTTATATTGCGTTTCTTGTCATCTGATCGCTTGACAAACTTTGTTCATTGTGAGTCTGAGTTTCTTAGCCTTATCCTTAGCATGGAAGTGTTTTAACACATATCCTCATTTTTTTACTTGACATTCGCTTACATACGTGTTTTTTCCTTCTGTAAGAGGTGTATATACGCGGTTTCTCTTGAACAATCACGTACATCATCCTTTTTTGCTTTGTTTCTGAGTTTGATGTTTTCTTGGTAATTTTTTATGGTTGTTGAGTATTCTTGGGTCTCTGTTATGACTGCTAAGTTCCTTTGGAATGATAAGAAATATTTCTTTGGTTGAATTTTTGGGAGGTGCCTTTCTCATCATCCATTTCATTGATTTTCCTTGCATATTGGGCTAGGTATTTTATTCTTGATATCCCACTTGGCTTGTCTCTGTTTACATATAGTAGAATCTTTATATCAGGTTGTTTTTCAATCCTTTCATTTTCATTCTTTTATATTAAAAATACAAAATGTTAAGAATTTTGCATTGTTGGCATTTGATCTTTTGGGTCCTTATCATTGATATTAGCACATGTATAGAAAAATTGCATCTTATTTGGAATTTCACAACTAAATTGAAAATTGCATTTTGAAAAGCTTATCATTTATTGGGAATTGAATTTAAGACTTTGCATTTTATTCATATTCATTTATTTTACTTGCTAAGTCATAACATCATTAGTTTCACAACCACACATTTTTTGAGTAAGAAATTCCACTAAAAGAAATGCTGATAATCTAAAATTGATTAGAAACGATTTTATTTTCTAGGGTGCACAAACTAGCTTAGGATTTAGAGCGTTGGAATGAGATTTTGTGAGTAAACTTCTCCAAGGCTATTAAATCAACATATGTGTTTAAATAAGGGAGTGGTAAAATCCATTGTATAATTGGTGACATCAAGAGGCTCCGCTTACACTGGAGTTAAGCATGAGGTCGCATAATCTTGATTGAGGGGATATCCCCCCAATACCTTCTTAGCATCAGATATATTTCTGGAGATCTATTCATATACGAGGATCTTTCTAGTACCTTTACCTCTATGAGAGGCAGTTCTTTCAAGGTTTCAGGCTTTGTTACCATTCCCATATGGTAGATCTGACTTACATATGTTCGCCTGCACATTGATTATATCATGGTTTCTTAGTTTCTTGACATAGGTACCAGATAGGTTACTTGCAGAGGTTATTTTGCAGGTACCCTGGGTTAGATAAGGGTCAAACAACACACAACCTTTATGGAGGATTACCTCTCTGGGGGGATCTGACCGACTGGTTTTTAAGACCACGAGGGCCCTTATAAATGATTTTGATACCTTCAATCTTTGGCAGGGCTTCTCAGGCCCCTCTTACATGAGGCATACCTACTTTAGGGAGGGAGGCCCCTTTCAACCACTTTATCTTGTTTGTGTGCATATTGGCCTTTTTTTATTTTGGTGTGCTCTTTGATTATTAGTTGGCCTTAGGATTTTTTATTGCATCATGAGTTTTCATTACTATGGTTAGTGGAGCCTCAATGAATCCCTTAGTTAGTGCTACCCAACCCATGGTCTTTTCTCATTTCATGGGGACAAATCCGTTTGTGTTTCATAGTGGTATGTAGAATCATGATACTCAGTAAATAGCTTGGGCCTCTAATCATGTTTCTCTTGATATTCCAAACATGCCTTCTCACTTTCCATCCTCTGTCTCGTCTTCTTATGTGCATCCTAGTTTTGGGTCTAGGGGCATGCTGCCTCCTTATTCTTCCTTTTAGTTTGGTGGAAGTCATATGCCTCAACCAACTCTTATAGTAGTAGTTTGGAATCTTCCTTCCTACAGATCCAATCCTAGCTTCAATTTTCTAGGAGAAAGTGCTCAAATGACCGGTCATTCTACTTATTACACTCCATCCATCTATCCTTATTTCGCTATTCTGGTTCCTATGAACATTTTTCCCATGGAATACCTTCGTCTGTCCTCTGTTGTTTCATCCAGGGGGAGTCAGTTTTATATTCTGGAAAACCCCCTTCATGAAGTTCCTTCATATGGGGGAAACATATATCCTCACTTGAGTAATCCTTGTCATGTCACTTTATCTTCACAAGAGACTTCCTTAGTGTCGATGCCCTTATGTCCCTTTATGAATCTGTATGGAGGAGGATACTATCCTTCCAGACAGGGTCGTGGTGTATAACATAACCCTTCTTGGCCTAGAATTTCTCAAAACCAGTCTTTCTTGGAACCTTGGTCTCAAATGTTGCAACCAACCACTGCCACCAGTCCAGTCACTACAATTCATACTCGCATTATCTCACCAAACTATGCTAGTCATGTTGGAGATTGGTCAACAACCTCTGCAAGTCATGTTGAAGACCAACAACCAGTCACTACAAGTCATGTTGGGGGCACAAGTTCAGTCACTGCAAGTCATAATGGCATTATATCACCAAACTTTACTAGTCATGTTGGATATTGGTCAATAACCTATGCAAGTCATGTTAAAGACCAACAAATAGTCGTTGCATGTTGTGTTGGGGGAAAAAATGTAGTCACTGCTATTCACACTACACATACATCACCAACCTTTGTTATTAATGTTGGGGATTTATCACCAACCTCTGCTATTCATGTTGGGGATTCATCACCAACCTCTTCTAGTCATGTTGGGGATTCATCATCAACCTCTTCTAGTCATGTTGAAGGTTCGTCACCAAACTCTGCTAGTCATGTTAGGAATTCATCACCAACCTTTGCAAGTCATATTGGAGATTTTATACTAGCCTTTGCAAGTCATGTTGGGAGCATGTCACCATCCACTGCAAGTCATGTTGGGGGAATTCATATGATTGATAATCCTAGACATGTAAGTCATAAGCGCAAGTTCCTTTATAGTCTTTCAAAAGGAGATCACCTTACTTGTTTGTTCCCTCCTATTGTTGTGGTACAAGAAACGTGGTCCTTGCCCGAGGCCCTTCGGGTTCTGAGTCGTCTTTGGTTTCTCAATCTTCTTTAGTTGATACAACAGTCAATCCGATGCAATATTCAACTGATACCACTCTTAGTTTTGGGGGTTATGTGTCTCTTGACCTTGTTGTCTCACATCCTGTTTAACCAGCAGTTGTGTCGGTGCAATATTTGGCCCACACCACTCCTATTTTGGGGGGTAATGTGTCTCTTGACCTTTTGTCTTACATCATATTCAACCAACGGTTGAAGAAGTGGTCATTCCAATGCAATCTTTGGTTAATCCCACTCTTTTCTTGGAGAGTGTCAAGCCTAAGGAAGTGACATTGCCGATGCAAAAATCAATCAATCCCACTCTTCTTTTGGTGGGTGATGTGTCCTTCAACCATGTCCTTAGAATTTCTAGTTTCGTACCTTTTGAACAAGGGAGCATTATACTCTCTCTGAGCACACTTCCTCCAAGTATTAGGGTGGTTTCCTTTGATTGGAATGATATTGTAGAGTCTCGACTTCCTTCTTATACACCCTTCCAGATAAGGGGCATTCTTCGATATATTTTAGATGAGGTAACCTCTACAAGTATTTTATCCTCCTCGACATGGAAAGATTTGGGTTTTCGCAAGATTGTGTTAGCTATCTTTGAGTTGTTGAATTTCGACAGAAGTCCTGCATGGGAGCCTTGGCCTCCCCCATTATATGATTCTTAGAACAACATCCTCTTAGTCTTGTTTAAGATCTTTTTTGACTCTCTCAAAAAGAGAAAATATTGTCGAGTGAAATTGTCTCTTTCACACTCGTAAATTGGATTTGAAAGGATGTCCATTTGGTGTAATCTTACCCCTTTTTCAAACCAAGTAGACTAATATTATGAAAAAGGACATTCCTTGGCGTTAATTTTTAGTTGCATCTCATTATCTTTCTTTCAATATTGATCTTATTTATGGTTCTCTCTTTTTCATTATAAGCCTATTGTTGGTTCTCTCTTTTTCATTATAAGCCTATCACCTCAACAGTTTGCATCATCAGCCAAGAAGAGCCTTGTTTATATCCTTTGCAACTTGACACTCTATATCCAAGAGGAAACATTCCCCCTAGTGTCCATCTCCTACATGCACCTCCTTGCATTGAGAATAGGTATGTTCAACTCATGGAACTAGTTTCTTACTTGCGACACTCGTTTCATCCTATATATCATAACATTCATTTGACTATGAAAAAAAAAAAAAATCCAGGCGGGGAAGGAATATCATCTTATATTGGCAGTAGTCATGTCGCCTTTGAACATAGCACAAAACTTTTGAGTCGAGTTGTCATCAAAATTTTTGGTTTAGCATGACCTTAGTAAGCTGATATTGTTACATATAGTTTACTACCCTATCTGTTTACTCTTCCAGTCCCTATGGAGAGTTTGATTGATGCCTCCTACATCTCAAAGTTTCATCATTGAGTCTATGCTTCCAGAGTCTTCCATATGTCTCATGATCTTTTTCAAAGGATGTCTATCAACCTGTGTCGGCCATTCCTCAGAACTCTTGAATTTTCATGTCGGCCATACCCTTAATGTGTCTCAGAGTTACATGAAGTTATAGTCCTATTGTGCACCCTGGTCCTACTTCCATCATTGGTAGGTAGCCTTGAACCTAGTAGTCAACATTTCATCATTGGTCACAGACTAGGAGGTTTCCCTTGTGTTAGACAACAAGAAATCTATTCACATATTGGGATTTGTGCAGTTTCATGGATTCCATTAGCCTTATTGGTGGGTTCCTCTCCTTTTTCAACAATTTTCCTTATTGACTGCTATTCATAGGGTCTTTTTCAAGTACAACTTTCAAGTGGCACACGTGAAATACGCACAGATTCATTGGTTCGTGAACATGTCCTTCATCCAATTTCCTCCAAATCATCAAGCTCCTTCTTTGTACCTCATGCTGAATGATGAGAGATGCCTCAATTCTCTTCTTTCAGTGGGTCTCCTTCCATCGAATTCATCCCATCTATTATGGAAATGAGACCTAGAGTCCAATGAGTACGTAGAGGATTGCATTCATTAGTGGCAAGTTCTCTCGCCATCGACAATTGGGAATACATCAATGTCCCCTGATTGATGGATTCTTCAATTTTTTGACCACGACACCTTTATTCACACTTGTAAGAATGTACTCAGTGCCTTTATACCTACTTTAATTATCAATAGGTTGTCTCACTTTTTTTAACGATATACCTTAATGACTGATAATAAAACGAAGTCTCATTTTGTTCAAAATCAACTCCTTTATTCACATGATGTAGACTTGCACCTTTGGTGAATCATGTAGAAGAATTGAAGACATCAGTTCATAGTCACAACTTTCCTAATTTGTTTCTATCTTTCATTGGATCAATACCTATGTGACTTTAGTAATCATGGGAGATCATATTTTACTCCATTGTATACAAATATCTTCAGATTGATTTTGAGACTGGTTTTACTGGGCCATGTTCGTGACTATGATAGCCTTTGGCATATAGACACCTTTGTATTTCCTATTCATGGCCATGAAAAAAACATTGGTATATTTTCACATGGATTTGCAGTAGCCATGTGCGTAAAGTCAATACAGATTGTAATATTCTATTGAGAAACTAGGTCTTCCAATTGAGTTTCCATTACTCCACTTTTGGGTATTATAATTTATTTTGTCCATCATAGATGCTCCTCTGACCTCAAACATTAGGGTTCATATGTTATAGAAAGAGTTTCCTCACCCTATGAAAATTTGCTCAGAAGGCCTTTTTCGATTTCCCTATGCATACTTGAAGTCCCTTTTTGCAAATCCGAGAGCGAAAAACAATAATTTTTCACATATACACATCAAAACTATTATACAACATGTGTATACATAGATTTCACTATTACATCCTACGTACATTAGGTTTTGTGCCCAAAATTAAAAATTAGTGTCGGGTTTTCATGTCACATCACAAGATCCATGATCCTTGACCTTCCATAAACTGGAAACATTTAAACTCGGCCCTTCAGTTCCACTTGAAGGCTATAAATGGGCCATATCCAAGCTATGGAAAATAGGAGAAGAATTCAACGTTGAGAGAAAAGTTACTCTGGATAAATTATTCACTTCATATTGAGTCTGCATCGCATTGTCCTTTTAAGTATGAACACATTGTTCATCCCCAAATCTCTTCCCTAATTGATTGAGAACCTCATTGTCTCTCTTATATGAGATCGCCTTTGGTGGAGCATTGAAGTGGTGGAGTCCCAACAGGAAGGGACTTATTTTTTTTGTTCTGGCCATGATGGCACGAAAGTTTGTAATTCATTCACTTCTACTGATTACATTTTAATAGAAATATTGTTTTCTCGTCCAATTAATATCTTGCAAATATTTGAATTGTTATTCTATGGGAATGTTTATGGATTATGTTATTGAATGCTCTAACATTATATATTATCACCATATTCTTGCATTTCTTGGTTGTTGAGGATAAGTTTTAGGTGTATTTCTTTGAGTCAAGTGCTCAACGATGGACTTCATTGAACGTATGGACAAGGTAGGCTCTTTGTATTGTCTTGTTAGCATATTTGTTTATATATAATACCTGGGATTAGAATTGATTTCTGCAGTCATTTCCGTCTATTGTGGTTTACCCCATTCCATAGAGATATTTTCCTCATAACACGACTCACATCATTTGAGTCTCCATTTGTCTCTAGAAGATATCGAATCTCTCCCGAGCCTCTTCCGAGACTATATATAAAGAAGAAAAAACTTGATCATGAGGAGGAAGAATCATTTACAGATCTATGCTGCCAAAATTCAAAGGTGCTTCTCCATATACATCATTTGTAGTTAGGTTTCCTAGCTTGGTTGAAGAGTTGAGGAGGATGAAGGAGCAAAAGGAAAACCAATATGCACTCATCCCTTGCTTGCCTATTCAAAAATTTGAGAATCTATAAGGTTACAAAGGGTATTGTGGGTTTCTGACACACGCCCACTATGGGAACTAAGATTTTTTTCCTTTTTCTTTCTCCTTCATTATTGAGGGACAAAGTTTCCGAATTCCTATGAGTTTCTAGCGTAGGCTAGGTCTTCCAATTGGGACCTTCACCAAACCAATTCACTGGTTCTTTCGTTGAAAATTCGTCATGTACAATTCACGCACCAAGTGTGGGATTCACTTCCATGTGTCCATCGGTTGTGACCCCGGGCTAAGCCAAGAGGCACCTTTTGCATTTCGAGACTTTGAAAACCAGGAGTTTGAAATGCAAGGGAGTCAAGTTCTTTGACTCTTCAAACCCCGAAACCAAAAATCCTGGTCACACCGAGCTTCTTCGGGATTTCACCTACCGGGACTTCGCGTAGCGGGATTTCATGATATGCGAGGACAAGAGGTCTGGCACTTGAGTTTCCAGGAGCCGAAACTCCGAAACGCTGATATATATATATATATATATATATATATATATATATAACGCTAAGTTCATTTCGGGGTCTCGTAAGTCGGGATTTCATGATATGCGAGGACAAGAGGTCTCGCACTTGGCTATCCCGGGTGCCAAAATGCCGAAACACCAAACTCTAGCCATGCTATACCATTTCGGGGTTTCTCATATTGGGATTTTGCAACTGGTGAATACAAGGAACTGACCCTTGGGATTCCTGGGTACCGAAACACTGAAAAATCAAAATCTATTCACACTATATCATTTCGGGGTTTCTCACATCAGGATTTCGCATCTAGCGAATACAAGGAAACTGACCCTTAGGATTCTTGGGTGTTGAAACACCGAAACATCAAAATCTATTCACGCTTTATCATTTCGGGGTTTCTCACATCGGGATTTCGCATCTGGAGAATATAAGGAAACTGACCCTTAGGATTCTCGGGTGCCGAAACGCCGAAACGTCAAAATCTATTCACGCTCTATCATTTCAGGGTTTCTCACATCGAGATTTTGTGTTTCGCGAATACAAGGAAACTGACCCTTAGGATTCTTGGGTGCCAAAATGACGAAACATCAAAATCTATTCACGCTCTATCATTTCGGGGTTTCTCACATCGGGATTTCGCATCTGGTGAATATAAGGAAACTGACCCTTAGGATTCCTGTGTGTTGAAACGTTGAAACATCAAAATCTATTCACGCTCTATCATTTCGAGGTTTCTCACATCGGGATTTCACATTTGGCGAATATAAGGAAATTGACCCTTAGGATTCCCGGGTGCTGAAATGTTGAAACATCAAAATCTATTCACGCTTTATCATTTCAGGGTTTCTCACATCGGGATTTCGCATCTAGCGAATATAAGGAAACTAACCCTTAGGATTCCTGGGTGCTGAAATGCCAAAACATCAAAATCTATTCATGCTCTATCATTTTGGGGTTTCTCACATCGGGATTTTGCATCTGGAAAATATAAGGAAACTGACTGTTAGGATTCCTGGGTGCCGAAATGCCGAAACATCAAAATCTATTCACACTCTATCATTTCAGGGTTTGTCACATCGGGATTTCACATCTAGTGAATATAAGGAAACTGACCCTTAGGATTCCTGGGTGCTGAAATGTTGAAACATCAAAATCTATTCACGCTCTATCATTTCGGGGTTTCTTACATCGGGATTTCGTGTCTGGAAAATACAAGGAAACTGACCCTTAGGATTCTCGGGTGCTGAAACACCGAAATGCCGAGAGGTATCCCCACTAAGGTACTTTCGGTGGTAGGGATGAAACAAATTCATGGGATTACTAAAATGGTAGTCCTTTCAAGGAACTCACTCCTCTCTGTATGGTGAGGGAAATTTCTCGGAAGGAGGTGCCTTCGGGGAAATCCAACCAGAGCATCGCGGGAGTTAAGTAAATGGGA
>ML806276.1:205674-219894 GCA_009831015.1 Picea engelmannii
TCGATCAAAACACCAGGCAAACACTTCTATACAGAAACCATTTATGAGGGTACAACCATGAGCATGCATTCTAGGAATATTCAGTTTAAGATACAGAATGCAAATACTTATTAGAAAACACTAGGTGTAACGCAACTGCTGAGAGGGGTGCTCGTTTCCACCCAACCGTAGGCTGAGCGACTCCAAACAGATTTACCACTAGCCACCCCCGAGCTAGACCACGAGGCTTTGAGACTTGGTATCCTACTTCCTTCTCATCGGAAGTCAAGGAAGAAGGTTACTCTCCTCCTCTGCTCAAGACTTGCTGTATTTTCTGGAGTTCCTCTGGTTCTCCTTCTACGATCCCTGTTATGCGCTCCCTCTCCCCCCACTTCCTTTCTTTCTTTGTCCTGCAAGGTCACGTGTGGCATGAATTACCCCGTAGTGGTCAGGCCTGAGGGATTCTATGGATGGGTGGTTCACCCCCATCCCCTCATTAACTCATGAGGAGCCTCCCCACCTACCATCCTGGTGAGTAATTCATTCCAGAGACAAAGAGTAGCTTTGGTCTTTGAGCCAGTAAAGACAAATACGGTATTGGTTCGGTGGAAGTTAACACCACCATTCCAGGTGCCTTCCACCACCTTTCATCAGCCATTGTGGCCCCTTTTTCAGCACATCCCCCTCCCAACAGTCATGCAACATATATTCACACATTATTTACATTCATCGACCCTTTATACAAGGTTCGTCAAATCACACATTCACATCTTGGAGTTTGCCATAGTTCTTGGCCAATATAGTTATTTTTACAGACTGGGGGAAACAAGGTGTTACAATTCCCTCCCCCTTAAAGGAACATCCTCCTCGATGTTCTATCTATCAATAGAATGTGTAAGTACAAAAGTAAACAAAATCGTATATGCCTGTTTCATGGCATCTTCCATGTAGCCTCATATGGGCCAAAATGTTTCCACTGCACCTTGACATGTGCAATGGTTCAGTTCCTGAGCGGGGTTTCCTTTCTGTCCAGTATGCATTGAGGTTCTAGTAGGAATTCTCCCTCCATTTCCACCTGGATCATAGACCAGTCAATTATATGATTAGAATCATGTACATATTTATTCAATAATGAAACATGGAAAACATTATGTGCTTTTACTGTGGGAGGAAGTGATAGCCTATAGGCTACAGGTCCCACTCTATCTAGCACTTCAAAGGGTCCACAATATCAAGGTGTCAACTTGGAACATGTTCCCATATTTAGGGAACTCTTCCTGGGCCTAACTCTGAGGTATACGTGGTCTCCCGCCTTGAACTCTCTTGGAGTTTTCTTTTGGTCGGAATAACTTTTCTGTCGGTTCTAAGCGACCTTTAGATTTTTTTTTATCTGAATCACTTGTTGTTCCATTTATTTTAACATGTTGGGTCCAATAGTAACTCTGTTTACGGGATTACTCCAATTGACTGGAGTATTTCATGGCCTACCATAGAGGACTTCGAAAGGGCTCGTCTTTAGGGATTCTTGGTAGCCGTTGTTGTAAGCGAATTCCACCAGTGGCAGGAAATCTTCCCACTTTTTGGGTTGATGCATTACATGTATCCTGAGCATGTCTTATAATATTTGGTTCACCCTTTCCATTTTTCCATCAGTTTGAGGGTGATAGGCTATATTAAATAGTAACTTGGTCTCCAAACTAGCCATCAAGGATTTCCATAAGTTGGAAGTAAATTTCGTGTCTCTGTCAGACACAATCTCTTTCGGCATACCATGCAGTATGGATATCTCCTTCATGAATACATTGGCGATGTCTATTTCCTTACAAGTTGACTTGATGGGGATAAAATGAGTGGACTTGCCCAATTTATCCACCACTACCATGATGGCGTCATTCTGTTTGGTTGAGGTTGGTAATCCGGTGATGAAATCCATGGAGATGGTTTCCCATTTCCATTCCAGGATTGGTAGAGGTTGTAATAATCTGGTTGGGTGTCGTTGTTCTTCTTTAACCTATTGGCATTCTATGCATTTGGCTAAGTACTAAACTATGTCTTTATTCAATCCAGGCCAACATAATTGTTTCATGTTGGCCGTGATCATCTTCTGGTATCCTAGATGACCAGTATAGGGTATTTTGTGCAGTTCATACATTATGAACCTCTTCAAGTCATCATAATATGGGATATACAATTTGTTTCTGTAAGTGAGAAGATCTCCTTCCATCATCTGGTAGCCTCCATACTTTATCCCTGTGGTTTCTTGCTGCAGGTATGAGGTCACGGTCTAGAAGAATGTGTCTATCTCTTGTGCATTTTTGACTCTTTCCTTGACATCTGTCTCGCGAGTGCTTACCACTGCTAGGTGAATTTTTTTCATGCTTCTGCTAAGTGCATAGGCCACCCTATTTTCCTTTCCCTTAATATTTTTGATTTCAAAATCAAACTCGTTGAGGAGGGCCATCCACCTAGCTTGTCTGGCATTGAGCTTTGGTTGGTCAAACAGATATCGCGATCCACATTGGTCTGTCATAAGTAAAAATTTTCTTCCCAGGAGGTAATGCCTCCACATTTTCAAGGCATGCATTATGGCGGCCATCTCTAGATCATGGGTCACATAGTTGACTTCGTGCTCATTCAATTTTTGGGATTCATAGTAGACCACACTTCCTCCTTGCATAAGGACTCCTCCGAGCCCTTCCTTATAGGAATCTATGCATACGAGGAAGTCATTTTCGGAATCGACGATCTTCAACACGGGTGTGTGGGTCAGTAGATGTTTTAGGGTTTGAAATCTTTCTTCACATTTTTGTGTCCATGTGAATTTTGTCCCCTTTTTTTGGAGGTTAGTGGTTGGACACCCAATCTTGGAGAATCCTTTTATAAATCTCCTATAGTATTTTTCCAAGCCCATAAAGGATCTGATATCTGAAACATCCTTCGGGGTAGGCCATTCTATGATAGACTTGATCTTATCAAGGTCTACTACTACCCTTTCTTCAGATAGGACATGGCCCAAGTAATGTATTTGCTTCTAGAAAATGTCATACTTGCTAAATTTGGCATAGAGATGATGTTCTCTTAGCACTTGAAGCGCAAGCCTAAGGTGTTCCTCATGTTCCTCTCTATTCTTGGAGTAAATTAATATGTCGTCAATAAAAACCAGCACAAATTTGTCCTGAAATTTGCTGAGCACATTGTTCATCAAGAACATCAAACTCGTAGTGACCATATCTCGTCTTGAAGGAAATTTTGTGGATGTATTCACCCTTGATTTGGACTTGATGGTATCCAAATCTCAAGTCAATCTTCGAGAAGATAGAGGAACCTCCCAATTGATCGAACAAGTCATCGATCCTGGGTAAGGGGTACTTGTTTTTTATGGTTACCTTATTGAGTTGTCTATAATCTATACACAGTCGGAGGGTACCATCTTTCTTTTTCACAAACAAGACTGGTTTTCCCCATGGAGACACGCTGGGCCGGATATAGCCTATGTCCATAATTTCTTTCAGTTGTAATTTAAGCTCAACTAGCTTAGGTGTGCTCATCTGGTAGGGTGTCCTAGACACTGGCACCGCTCCTGGTGGAAGTTCTATTGAGAAGTCGATGTCCCTTCTCGGAGGTAGACCCGATACCTCTTCCAAAAATACATCTTTGTATTCTCTTAGTTTGGGGTGGTCTTCGAGGCTTGGTTTGTCACCTTCAACTGTTTTCAACACCTGTATTGCATATAGTGGACATCCTTTTCTGCAATACTTTCTCATTTAAAGAGATGATATTTGTCTCACCGAGACAGGTTTTTGGATCCCTTGAAGGGTTATTCTCCTTCCTTCTTCACTTACACATTCCAAGGTTTTATGGTAATAGTCTAGTTTGGCTTTATGGGTGGCTAGCTAGTCCATACCAATCAACAGATCATACAATACCAGGGGTAACATGTTAAGGGTTTCTTGGGTGGGGAATTCCCCCATAATGAGTTGGTAGGCTGGTATGACCTCTGCTACCCTTCTTTTGGTGCTAGTGGCTAACTGTACCAACCATGGTTTGGCATTTTTATGTGGCTGTAGTTTACATTTATCAACAGCCTTAGGGGCTATATAACTCAAATTTGAACCAGGGTCAATCAGAATAGACACTAGATGGTTGGTGATCATACCTTCGATTTCCACCACTGAAGCTTGGTGGTCAACTTGGTTATTATCCAAGGCTGCATAAATTTACGACACACTCCTGGCCATGTCATTGACGATGATAGCTTCTTGAATGTTGTAAATTCTCCGACTGTTCTATTGTCGGTGCAGACAATCCCTCAGTAGATGTTCTTCTCCACAACCCCAACATTTCAAAGGTTCTCTCTTTGGGTTATTAGTATTTACTAGGGAAGATCCAAAAAGTTTATTTCCGCTCAAGGAGGGAAAGTTCTGCTGGTATACACTTCGGGCTGGGAAGCTCATCCTTGAGTTATTTTTATAGTCCTTAAATCTTGGGGATTTAAACCCCTTTTTCTGGAATCCTGAACTATTCTTCTACTTCCAGCCTTTGCGAGGTCCTGTACGATGCCCAAGCTGTTCATAACAATCTCTTGCCTTTCAGATAGTATCTTCTAGGGTCTTTGGTTCATCAAATTCAATCCTGTTCTGATAGTCCTTAGGTAGTCCACTAATGAATCATTTCACCTTTTCCTTTTCTTCTTTTATGTAGGGTACATACCTCAGCAAATCGAGGAATCTGCTGACATATTCCTCTATGGTGAGTTTCCCCAGCTTGAGTTCATAGAATTCTTTAGTCTTTTCGTCGAAGTATTTTTCCAACAGATATTTCTTCTTGAAGTATTTCTCAAACCGTTCCCAAGACGGGTCTTCTTCATGAATCCCTTTTACATTCTTAAGGTCTTCCCACCAAATCGAATCCTTTCCATTCAAGTTGAAGGTGGCTACTCGGGCCTTCAAGTTTTCTGAGAAGTCATGGACTCTGAAATACTTCTTTAGTCCAAGCAGCCATGCCTCCGCTTCCTCTCCCTTATTTATTTCACCGTCGAAGGTGGGTGGATTGGCCTTCTTGAACTCTTCAAGATTATGAATCTTGGAAAGTTTTTTCTTCTTTTGTTTTCTTTGGGAATGAGAACCATTTATGCTGCTAGAAGATCTCGCCGAGTCGCCAACTTCCTTTCCAGAAGAATCATTCGATGCTTGTCCTTTATCTCTGGGGTGGACCTTTCTCAAGGTTCTCCTCTCAGTGTGGCCACTGACATGATCATGTTTCTGTATCTCAGCTTCATGTTGCAATTGTCTTTGTATGTTAGATAAGCTCTACAGTAAAACTGCATTAATTTTCATTTGCTTCTCTTGCTCTTTTATAATCCTCTCGTTGTCATCCTTGCAGCTCTGTAATTCGACCATGAGGCTCCTCACAGTCTCAGTTAGATCTGGAGGGGTCCCTACCACCCTCCTTTCATCAAACTCTTTGTCTCTATTGTGGGATCCCTCCCCCATTTCATGGTGAGTCACCATTCTATACGTTTGTAATTTCCCGCGGTTGATCGTCTGCTTGTGTGCAAAGAAAAATGCTTGTTGTTAGTCAATATTTATATACATTCATAGCCCATGAAATATTCATATTTTTCACATGCATACACACAATAGGGGTTTTTCATTCTTAACTTTGACTTTTAATTGAGGGGGTCAAGATAAAGAGTTACTCCTTTTAACAATACTCCGAATGGAGTCTCTGCGCAACTCGTTCATGAGCCCAAGCAAGCCAAGTGTTGTAACCATGCTCTAATACCAATTTGACACACACCCACTACGGGAAATAGGATTTTTTTCCTTTTTCTTTCTCCTTCATTATTGAGGGACAAAGTTTCTGAATTCCTACGAGGTTCTAGCGTAGGCTAGGTCTTCCAATCGGGACCTTCACCAAACCAATTCACTGGTTCTTTCGTTGAAAATCCGTCGTGTACAATTTACGCACCAAGTGTGGGATTCACTTCCATGTGTCCATCGGTTGTGACCCCGGGCTAAGCCAAGAGGCACCTTTCACATTTCGGGACTTCAGAAACTGGGAATTCGAAATGCAAGGGAGTCGATTTCTTCGACTCTTCAAACAGCGAAACCCGAAATCCTATTCACACCAAGCCGCTTCGGGATTTCACCTACCGGGACTTCGTGTACCGGGATTTCACGATATGCAAGGACAAGAGGTCTTGCACTTGAGTTTCTAGGAGCCGAAACTCTGAAACGCTGATATATATATATATAAAATGCTAAGTTCATTTCGTGGTCTCGCAAGTCGGGATTTCGCAATATGTGAGGATTGTTGGTTGTGGAGCTTGATTATCTTCCCGATTCAGAGGTCCTTTCTTTCAGCCGTGTTTATACCCGATGAAGTATTTACACCCCAAAAGTATGTACACTCTTCCACGCAGGGGAGTGTAGAGGGGGGGCACCCCCTCTGTGGGGTTCGGGGGGGCTATCCCCCCGGCTGGGGGGTCTGGGGGCAAGCGGGCCCCCAAAGGAAAAATTGCCTTGTAAATGTATATTGTAATTTCATTGTAAATCTGGACCATTCATTATAAGGTTTCATATCTAACGATAGAGATTATGTTAGGGTTTTTTTCCCTAGAAGGCAACCCTCTTTTATGAGGGAAATGTATTGCAGCTATGGTTTTATTGCAAATATTGTATTCTGAGAGAGGAGATTGTGAGAGAAAGAAGAGGAAGTTACAACGGGTTTTGTTGTAGGTTGTATCCCTTCATTTGCTGGATAATAATAAAGGAAGGACCTGGAAATTTCTCTGGTGGACGTATCCCACACTGGGTGAACCACGTAAATCTGTGTCTCTCTTGTATTGTGTATCTTCTATGTTTTGTTTCTACATTTGTTTTTTTATTTCTCCATGGTCCTGTTTTTCTAACAACTGGTATCAGAGCGAAAGGTAACTCACAGGAAAAGAGGGTTCCTGGTTCGAGTGGGAGCAATGTCAGAAGATGGAAAGTTTAGGGTCGAGAAATTTAACGGCCAAAACTACCATTTATGAAAGATGCAGATGGAAGATTATTTATATCATAAGGATCTATTCCTACCATTGGGTGGAATAGCAAAGAAGCCGATGGCCATGAAGGAAGAAGAATGGGATATTCTTGATAGAAAGGCTCTAGGAACGATACGGCTGAGCCTGGAAGCATCGGTGGCTTTCAATATTTCGAAAGAAAAGACAACAAAGGGTTTGATGGATGCATTGGCCAAATTGTATGAAAAACCCTCAACATCCAATAAGGTATTTCTAATGAAGAGATTATTTAATATGAAGATGTCAGAAGGTGGGTCTGTTGCAGATCATTTAAATGAATTTAATACGGTTACTAATCAACTAAGTTCTGTAAAAGTGGACTTTGATGACGAGGTCAAGGCTCTTCTAATCTTGTGCTCATTACCAGAAAGCTGGAACAACTTGGTCATGGTTGTAAGTAACTCTTTCTCTGGTTCAAATACTTTAAAATTTGATGATGTTGTTGGTGTTATCCTTAGTGAGGAAATGTGACGGAAAAGCACAGGGGAGACATCAGGTAATGCATTGAACATGGAGAATAGGGGAAGACAAAAGTATATAGGAAAGGGCTCAAGGAACCACAAAAATTCTAGAAAGGGCATATCCAAATCCAGACTTGGAAATATAGAGTGCTAGAATTGTGGGAAGAAAGGACATCTGAAGAAAGACTACAAAGCTCCAAAGAAATAAAGAGATGGACAATAGGAGAGAAATCAGGAAGCAAATGTAATAGGTGATGTGTTAAAAGTTGCTTTGATTCTTTCTGTAGATAATATTTCTAAGTCCTGGGTAGTAGATTCAGGGGCTTCATTTCATGCCACACCCCATAGGAAACCTTTTCTAGATTATGTTCAAGGTGATTTTTGACAGGTTCATTTGGGTGATGATGCACCATGAAAAATTGTTGGAATGGGAAAGGTAAAAATAAAGCAACGCAATGGAAACCAATGGTTATTGAAAGAGGTAAGACATGTTCCACATTTAAGGAAAAAAATAATTTCAACAGGGCAGTTGTCAAGTGAAGGTTGTATATCCATATTTACAGATAAGACATGGAAGGTCATCAAAGGATCATTAGTGATAGCAAAAGGAGAGAAGGTAGATACATTGTATTTATGTACTGGTAATACTGACTCTTCTATATCTTTAGCTTCTATAGGAGTGGATACATCACTATGGCATCATAGGCTCGAACACATGAGTGAGAAGGGTATGCAGATCCTTCACAAAACAAATTTGCTGCCAGATCTTAAACAAATTTATTTGGACTTCTGTGAGCATTGTGTTTATGGAAAACAAAAGAGAGTCAGATTTCTCAGAGTCGGAAAAGAAAAGAAGAATGAAAGGTTAGATCTTGTGCATACATATGTATGGGGACTAGCTCAAGTATCATCTCTTGGTGGCTCTAATTATTATGTTACTTTTATTGATGATGCAACTAGAAAAACTTGGGTTTATTGCATTCGAAAAAAGTCTGATGTTTTTGATACTTTTAAGAAATGGAAAGCTTTGGTTGAGAATGATATAGGAAAAAATTTGAAGTGTCTCAGATCAGATAATGGAGGTGAATATTGCAGCAAGGAGTTTGATGATTACTGTTCATACCATGGGATTCGTAGAGAGAAGACAAGTCCAAGAACACCACAAGAAAATGGTGTGTCAGAAAGGATGAACAGGACAATCATGGAGCGTGCAAGGAGTATGAGATTGCATGTCGGTTTGCCCTTATAGTTATGGGTAGATGTTGTAGATACTATTTTTTACTTAATAAACAAAGGACCTTCAAGCTCTTTGGATGGTAGAATTCCAGAGGAGGAATGGACAGGAAAAAAGGTAAACTATTCTTTTTTGAAAACTTTTGGTTGTGAAGCATTTGTCCATATTGATAAAGAAAATAGAACAAAGCTTGAGGCAAAATCCAAGAAGTGTACGTTTATTGGATATGGTGTTAATGATTTTGGTTATCACTTATGGGATTGTGAAAATAACAAAATCATTAGGAGTAGAGATGTCATATTCAATGAGAAGGTCATGTACAAAGATTAGTTGTGGGGAAAGAAACAGGAAAAAGAAAAACAAGAATACACAGTGCTTGATGAGATCACTGAAAAAGAAATTCCAAAGGAACAAGAAAATCAAAATGTACAACAATAGGAGTAGAAGGTACCTCAAAAACATGCAAGTGTTGTTAGAAGATCTACCAGGATAAGTATACCCCCTGAATGATACTCTCCTTCATTGTATTATTTATTGTTGACTGATTCTGGTGAACCAGAATGTTATGAAGAGGTAATGCAGGTAGACACAAAAAATAAGTGGGAGCAAGGCATGAAAGAGAAAATGGATTCCTTGGAAAATAACCAGACTTGGGACTTGGTTCAGTTGCATGTGGGAAAACGAGCATTGCAGAATAAATGGGTTTACAACTTGAAGGAAGAATATGGAGGAGAAAAGCGATACAAGGCTATACTTGTTGTAAAAGGGTTTGCACAAAAGAAAGGTATAGATTTTGATGAAATATTTTCTCCTGTTGTTAAAATGACTTCAATTAGGACTATTTTAAGTCTTGTGGCAATAGAAGATTTTCATCTTGAACAGTTAGATGTAAAAAAAGCTTTTCTCCATGGGGATTTGGAGGAAGAGATTTATATGCAGCAGCCACAGGGGTATGAGGTCAAAGGGAAGGAGACTTTGGTATGCATATTGAAGAAGAGATCGTATGACCTAAAGCAAGCTCCAAGGCAGTGGTATTTGAAGTTTGACAGGTTTATGACAGAACAGGGTTATAGTAGATGTCATTCTAATCACTGTGTTTATTTTAAAAAGCTAGAAAATGGAAGCTTTATTATCTTGCTATTGTATGTAGATGACATGCTTGTTGCAGGGTCTCATATGCAGTATATAAATGTGCTCAAAAAGAAATTATCCAATTCATTTGCGATGAAGGATTTGGGTGCTGCAAAGAAAATATTTGGCATGAGAATAACAAGAGACAAAAAAAATCGCAAATTGACATTGTCTCAGGGTGAGTACACAGAGAAGGTGTTGGAGAGGTTTAGAATGTAGAATGAAAAACCAGTTAGTACACCTTTGGCCAGCCATTTCAAATTAACTAAGGAAATGTGTCCCAAGACATAGGAGGAGATAGAATACATGTCCAGGGTCCCTTATTCATCAGCAGTTGGTAGCTTGATGTATGCAATGGTTTGCACATGCAGTGGGAGTTGTGAGTAGGTATATGAACAATCGAGGTGAAGAACATTGGGAGGCAATATAGTGGATTCTCAGGTATTTGAGAGGTACTACTACTCATGCATTATGTTTTGGAGGTTCAGACACTTTTCTACAAGGATATGTTGATTCAGATATGGCAGGTGATAAAGACAAAATGAGGAGCACCACAGGGTATGTTTTTACTATAGGTGGAACAACAGTAAGTTGGATTTCAAAACTACAAAAGGTTGTTGCACTTTCAACAACAGAGGTAGAGTATGTTGTTGCTATAGAGGCTAGTAAAGAGATGATTTGGTTACAAAGGTTTATGGAGGAATTGGGAAAGAAGTAGGAAAATAGCAGGTTGTACTGTGATAGTGAGAGTGCAATTCATCTTGAAAAGAACTCAGCCTTCTATTCTAAGATTAAGCATATACAGTTGAGGTACCACTTCATGCAATCCACCTTAGAAGATGGACATTTGAAGTTGGAAAAGATACACACTAGCCATAATCCTGCAGACATGTTAACAAAGGGAGTAACCAGGGAGAAACTGAGTTCCTGCCCAGTTTCAGTTGGTCTTCAAGAATGAAGATGAAGATGAGAAATTTTCTAGGTCCAAGAAGGTTCAGAGTCTAGCATATACAACAATGGTGGAGTTGTTGAGATCAGTCTCCAAGTGGGAGATTGTTGGTTGTGGAGTTTGATTATCTTCCCGATTCAGAGGTCCTTGCTTTCAGCCATGTTTATACCCCATGAAGTATTACACCCCAGAAGTATGTACACTCTTCCACGCAGGGGAGTGCAGAGGGGGGGTTTTTGGCCTTGTAAATGTATATTGTAATTTCATTGTAAGTCTGGGTCGTTCATTATAAGGTCGCAGATCTAACGATAGAGATTATGTTAGGGTTTTCGGCCCTATAAGGCAACCCTCTTTTATGAGGGAAATGTATTGCGGCTATGGTCTTATGGAGAATAATGTATTCTGAGAGAGGAGACTGTGAGAGAAAGAAGAGGAAGTTACAACGACTTTTGTTGTAGGTTGTATCCCTTCATTTGTTGGATAATAATAAAGGAAAGACCTGGTAATTTCTCTGGTGGACATAGCCCAGATTGGGTGAACCATGTAAATCTGTGTCTCTCTTGTATCGTGTATCTTCTGTGTTTTGTTTTCGCATTTGTTTTTTTATTACTCCACGGTCCTATTTTTCTAACAAGGACAAGAGGTCTCGCACTTGGGTATCCCAGGTGCTGAAACATCGAAACACCAAACTCTAGCCACGCTATACCATTTCAGGGTTTCTCTTATCGGGATTTCACAACTGAAGAATACAAGGAACTGACCCTTGGGATTCCCGGGTACCGAAACGCCGAAACATCAAAATCTATTCACGCTCTATCATTTCGGGGTTTCTCACATCAGGATTTTGCATCTTGTGAATACAAGGAAATTGACCCTTAGGATTCCCGGGTGTCGAAATGCTGAAACATCAAAATCTATGCATGCTCTATCATTTTGGGGTTTCTCACATCGGGATTTCATGTCTGGTGAATACAAGAAAAATGACCCTTAGGATTCCCGGGTGCCGAAACGCCGAAACATCAAAATCTATTCACGCTCTATCATTTCGAGGTTTCTAACATCGAGATTTCGCATCTGGAGAATATAAGGAAATTGACCCTTAGGATTCCCGGGTGCCGAAACGCCGAAACATCAAAATCTATTCACGCTCTATCATTTCGGGGTTTCTCACATCGAGATTTCGCATCTGGTGAATATAAGGAAACTGACCCTTAGGATTCCTGGGTGTTGAAACTCTGAAACATCAAAATCTATTCACGCTCTATCATTTCGGGGTTTCTCACATCGGGATTTCACATCTGGAGAATATAAGGAAACCGACCCTTAGGATTCTCGGGTGCCGAAACGCTGAAACATCAAAATCTATTCACGCTCTATCATTTCTAGGTTTCTCACATTGGGATTTCACATTTGGCGAATATAAGGAAATTGACCCTTAGGATTCCTAGGTGCCAAAATGTCGAAACATCAAAATCTATTCACGCTCTATCATTTTGGGGTTTCTCACATCGGGATTTCACATCTGGCGAATATAAGGAAACTGACCCTTAGGATTTCTGGGTGTCAAAACAGTGAAACATCAAAATCTATTCACGCTCTATCATTTCGGGGTTTCTCACATCGGGTTTTCACGTCAGGCGAATCCAAGGAAACCGACCCTTAGGATTCTCGGGTGCCGAAACGCTGAAATGCCAAGAGGTATCCCCGCTAAGCTACTTTCGGTGACAGGGATGAAACAAATTCACGGGCTTACTAAAATAGTAGTCCTTTCAAGGAACTCACTCCTCTCTATATGGTGAGGGAACTGTCCCAGAAGGAGGTGCCTTGGGGGAAATCCAACCAGGGCATCGCGAGAGTTAAGTAAATGGGACAAATCTCCCGTGAGAGGACTCGAAATCTGAACTTGTTCAATATATATATATATGAACCAACTATAGTTATACAAGTATAAGCATGCACCCACCATTTCCAATCAAAACACCAGGGAAACACTTCTATACATAAACCATTTATGAGGGTACAACCATGAGCATGCATTCCAGGAATATTCAATTTAAGATACAGGACGTAAATACTTATCAAAAAACACCAGGTGTAATGCAACTGCTGAGAGGGGTGCTTGTTTCCACCCAACCATAGGCTCAGCGAATCCCAACAGATTTATCACTAGCCACCCCCGAGCTAGACCACGAGGCTTTGAGACTCAATCTCCTACTTCCCACTCGTCAGAAGTCAAGGATGAAGGTTACTCTCCTTCTCCTCTGCTCAAGACTCATTGTATTTTCTAGAGTTCCTCTGGTTCTCCTTCTGTGATCCCTGTTGTGTGCTCCCTCTCCCCCCACATCCTTTCTTTCTTTGTCCTGCAAGGTTGCGTGTGGCATGAATTCCTCCATAGTGGTCAGGTCTGAGGGCTTCTACGGATGGGCGGTTCACCCCCATCCCCTCATTAATGCATGAGGATCCTCCCCACCTACCATCATGGCGAGTAATTCATTCCAGGGCCTGAGAGAAACTTTGGTATTTGAGCCAGTAAAGACCAATACAGTATTGGTTCAGTGGAAGTTAACGCCACCATTCCAGGTGCCTTCCACCACCTTTCATCAGCCATCATGGTATCTTTTTCAACACATCCCCCTCCCAACAGTCATGCAACATATATTCACACATTATTTACATTCATCGACCCTTTATACAGGGTTCGTCAAATCACACATTCACATCTTGGATTTTTCCATAGTTCTTGTCCAATATAGTTATTTCTATAGATTGGGGGAAACAGGGTGTTATAGTTTCCCTATAGCTAACTCATGACATGTCGCTTATTGTCCATGTATGACTAACGAAAATCTTTAGAAAAATATGTAAACAATGAGATGAGTGTTGTGTCTTGGATTTCATGTTCTTTTGTATCCCTTCTGACAATATATGGAGATAAAATAAATCTTACTATCCAAGATTTTAGCGAGATAAAAAAAATATTACTTTCATAGGTTTTAGATCATTTTTGAAGGGTGTCTCTAGCCATACATGGACAATAGGTGACATGTCACAATTCAACTACAAGGAAACCTGCAACACCCTCTGTAACCTTATAAATTCATGAAGTTTGTAAAAGGAAAGCAAGGGATGAGTAGGTTCTTTGTGGCATGAGCCTTGGAACTCACACCATTCAAGTCTCCATTTCTCTTTAGAATATCTAGAAGCTCTCCCAAGCCTCTTCCAAGAATCTATATAAAGAAATAAAATCTTGATCCAAGTGTTGATACTGAGAGGGGGGTGAATCAGTATCAAGTACAATTTTAAAAAACTTTTCCAACTTATACTTAAACCATTCAATTATATCCAATGAGAAATGAACAATAGTATAAGAGTTACACCAATACACCACAATACACCA
>ML806276.1:232006-267739 GCA_009831015.1 Picea engelmannii
AAAATAGTTTTGAGAATATCCTTACTTACATTGGGATGACTGGATCTTTGTAGATTGTATTGTAGCCTTTCTACAAAGTCTTCTAGATTCTCGTCCTCTTTCTGCATCATTTTAAATAGCTCCTCCCTCTTTTCTCTCGTTCAACAGTAGTCTTGGTATTTGTTCAGGAATTTCTATTTCATTTGGTCCCATGTTGTGATTACATGGCCTCCAAGACTCATAAACCATCTTAGTGCATTCCCTTTTAGTGTTGCTGGAAATAACTTCAGTTTTTGATTATTAGAAACGTAATCATAACTCCTACATAATATATCAAACTCAAACATAAATTCATCAGGATCCTCTGAAGATAAACCATGAAAATTAGGCAATGCTGAGAGTGGAATGTTTTTCATGGGGGCTACTCCTTTAGGGAGATCGCCAATAAGAAATCCTAATGTAGAGAAAGAGTTTTCATCTTTTACCTCTCCTTCAAGACCTGTCTGTTCTTCGTGATGCAATTCTTCATTGTACTCATCCATGTTTTCCTCTGTCTTCTCCCCTGCTGCACTTGCTCTGTCCTCAATGTCTCCTACTGGATTTTGGACTGTCTCCGGACTCCAAACTTCTTTCCCTGTTCCAAAAATTGCTTGAAATGAAGGCTCAGAGTTTTGTTTTCAAAGGTTTGGTCGTTGGGAAGCAGATTCAGACTTTGATAAAATCTCGTCAATGTAAGTCTTTCTTCCTCCTTTTCCTTTTCCCTTGCCACCTGTAGGGTTAGTGTCTTTGGGGTCTTTCATGCAATCTTTTTATCTAAAGAAAAGAAATCATAAGTGATTTTGAAATCTATAGCTATCTTCCCTGGCAACGACGCCAAAATGTTGGTCACTATAATTTCTTAATTGATTCAAACAATCAATTGATACATAAATTGTCAACCCAGGGAAGTCTGTTTATTTCAAAGATAACCACGCACTATATATGCTCAATTCCAAAAGAAAATTAGAGTTGTAGTAAAAGAAACTATACTAATCACACTTGCCTTGAATGAACTGAAGTTCTGATTTAAATCATAGGAAAGCAACCTACCTATTGTAGATATTAAAGATTAATCTTAAGGAATCCTGGATTACATTAAAATAATACTTGCAATAGGAAAGAACAACTATTCTGCAACCAGAGAATAGGACCCTTACTCTCAACAGAGACTTCAGTACTTTAATTCTGATTAACACTCTTTCATGAAAACAGTAATGCAAAGGAAATTAACTCTATCTAGTAGAGAACAAGGCCATTCAATTCCTTCCTTTCTAAGTAGGAACCTTTAGCCCTATTTCTGATTAGCACACTTGTGAAATTGAGATTTACAGAGAACAGGATAGTCTGATCCCTTCCTTTCTGAGAAGGGACCCTTAACCCAGTCTCTGGCTAGCACACTTGCAGGAATAATGGAAATCTACAGAGAACAAGATGTTTCGATCCCTTCCTTTCTGAGAAGGAACCCTTAACCCAATCTCTGGCTAGCACACTTGCATAAGTAATTGAAATCTACAGAGAACAGGATGTTCTGATTCCTTCCTTTCTAAGAAGGAACCCTTAACCCAATCTCTGGCTAGCACACTTGCATAAGTAAATTGAAATCTACAGAGAACAGGATGTTCTGATTCCTTCCTTTCTTAGCAGGAACCCTTAACCCAATCTTTGGCTAGCCTCATAAAATCATCACACAAGATTGCTAATAAAAATAATTACGAATTTCACTCAATAAACTAAGACAGAGTTCAATAGTGTTTCAGCAAAGCAGAATTCCTTAAAAGTAGTGTTTCAGCAAAAGTTAATCAAAGCATAAACAAAAATTGTACTAACACACTTCTAAAACTAACGGGTGAATCTTGTGAAGAAGGTGGGCCCTCCCTTCTCACAAGATTCCCCTGAAACGAGAAATCTAGAGAAGGATACTCAAAGCAGTCTTTTCTTCATCTATCAAAATATCATATTACAGTCTGAAAGTGAAGTACGTCCCTCGCTCTGAAGCTTTTCAATACATAAAACTTGGATCCCTCGAATGATGATTTCCTCTTATTTAAAGAGGGAACCCCTTCGATACAATAAATTACAATGTGTATCTGAGTCCTATCTTTAGTCATATCTACTTTCTAAACCAACATAGGATGTCCTAGTCTCACGCAACAGAATGCTATTACAGGATTTGAATGAGGTATTGCTGTTACGGCTGGTGTAACAACTTCTTCTCATTGCTGCTGATGTTGTTTTAGCATCGCAATTCACGGGCTATTTCAGCCACATGAATTACACTTTTGACTGTGTCAGCATTGTCTAGGAGCGACGGTTAGTGCTTTGTTGACCGCTGACTGTAACGACTTCCTTTGTGTTTCAGCATCGTCGGTCCTAGCGGTTTCCTCTGTGTTTCAACATCTGCAACTCTGGACTGTGTAACTGCTCCGTGTTTCAACATCTGCGACTCCAGACTGTGTAATGGCTCTGTGTTTCAGCATCTGCGACCTCAGACTGTATAAAAGCTCTGTGTTTCAACATCTGCGACCTCGGACTGTATGACAGCTCTGTGTTTCAGCATCAGTTCTGTGTTTCAGCAACAACGACCTTGGACAGTTCTATGTTTCAACAATAGGCCTCATATGCTAATCTGCAGTTTTGAACACTTATGCATTTCTAATCAATGGTCAAGTACGAGAGTGATGTAAAATATTATGCAAAACAGATTAAACGTATAGTAATGAGAAGGGACGTTGTATACCTTTGGGATGATCAGATAAAGCGATAGTATGAGTCTAAATATGGGTGATCAAGAGTATAATAGTGGCAAAAAGTATAGGCAAAAAGGTACATTGTGTGGTCCTAACAATAACCAAAGAAAAGAAAATTCGATTCTTTAGAGGTATAGAAGATATAAAGTCCATTGAAGTAACCTACTTGTTTTTTATTATGACATTTTACTTTTCAGTAGAGGAAATTTGAGGGAAAAAAGTTACTTAAAATATATTTTATATTTATTTTGCAAATAAACAAGGATGGAAATCAATATGAACAAATATTGTATTTTGACAAATGGTCTAAGTGATGATTTCATAAGGAGATTAGAGAAACTATTCCCTATGAATATTGATCCCCTAGATGTGGGTTTCAAGTATTAAGGTTTTCATCTAAAACCTTACGATTATAAAAATGATGACTAGACTTGACTAACAAATAAAATGGAAGATAGAATTACATGTTGGTGTAATAGGTGGATTTCTCAAGGAAGACTAGTACTGGTAAAATATGTTTTAGAAAGTATTCCAATTTATTGGTTATCCATAACACATGTACCCAAAGGAATCTTGGGTTAGATGAGGAAAAAGTGTTACAGTTTTTTGTTTATAGGTATAATATTTCAAGAAGGAATTCCAATAGTCAAATGGGATAGGATAGTTAGAGCTAAGGAACTAGGTGAATGAGGTCTAAAGAACCTCTATGTGTTTAGTCAGGAATTGGTAGCCAAAATTCTATGGAGGATTTTGTTCAAAAAGGGACTATGGGGAAAATTATGAAGGAAAACTATCTTGAAAAAAAAGAAGTGGGGGTTTGGTTAAGACAAGAGAGAAATTATTTTAAAGGGGCTTCCAACATATGGAAAGGCCTAGTTAAATATTATGATATTCTTGGTCATTGGGTTGCATGGAAAAATGAGAGAGGCATAAAGTTGATTTTTGAAAAGGACCCTTGGATAGGATGTACTAGCAACTATATTCTCTCTAAACCTCCTCGACATGACTTATAGGTTAAAGGAATTTCATCCTTAGCATATGTGACAAATTTGATGATCTAGGAAGTTGGGATTCAGCCTTGGAAAAATGCAGAGTCATTGGATCTGGAAGTTCTTTTGGCTAAATAATGGATGAGATATACCAATATTTGGAAGCATGGTGTTATTTATTTAAAGGAATGGGATGATGAACTAAAATTTTCATTGAATAAATCCTCAAGAATGCTTTTTACATCAAAAGTTTCCTCACTCCATGCATATTGGTTGGATGGCCCTCCATTTCCCTCTACAGACTCGAAGTCCCCTTTTTTGTTCACTCATGAGCCAAAAATACGTGGAGAGTCCCCCCGAGTCTTGGTTAAGATCTTTTCCAACTCCCCAAAAAATCAAAATATTGATGAGTGAACTTGTCTCTTTCACACTCATTAAATTATTTTGAAAGGAAATCTATTTGGTATAAGTTTAACCCTTTTCTGGAACAAGTAGGATAAGTACGAAAAAGGAATAATCTAGTCGCCATTGGCTCGAAGAGTTCTCCTGGGTATTATTTTGATACTTTTTTGGGCCTAGGAGACTAAATATACTAAAAATGATATATTTTAGTTAAGTTGTAATTAGATTCCATCATCCTACTTGCATTATTGAGCTTATTGTCAACTCTCTCTTTCTCGTTTTAAGCCTCAATCCTTAGCAATTCTCATCACTAGCCAAGTATTTTCTTTTATATATCCTTTTCATATTGACACCCTTTACCCGTAGAGGAAACATCCCCCCAAGTTTCCATTCCCCACATGTACTTACTTGAATTGAGCATAGGTATGTTCCACTACTTGGAACTAGTTGCTTACTCGTGACACTCGTTTCCTCTCATGTATCATAACATTTCTTTGTCTATGAAAACAAAAAAAAAGATAGGAAAGAAAAGAATATGATATCCTATCAACAACAGTTGTGTAGCCTTTGAACAAGAGAAAAAACTCTTCATTCCATTTTCATCCAAGGTTTGGGTATAGCATCACCTTAGGAAGTTGATCTCATTACTTCAGGTTTACTCCTCCGATTGGTTATTCTTCCAATCCCTATGGAGATTTTTTTAATTCCTCCTGCGTTGCAAACTTTTATCAATGATCATTATCAATTCTATGCTACCTGAGTTATCCATATGTATCATGTTGTTGTTCAAAGGAAGTTTAAATCCTATGTCTACCATTTATGAGAACTCTTGACTTTGTATGTCAGCCATACCCTCAATGTATCTCAAAATCACATGAAGTTGTTTTCCTACCTTGCACTCTGGGCCTACTTTCATCATTGGTAGGTAAACTTGAACCCAACATATGACATTTCCTCATTGGTCCTTGACTAGGGGGTTTCCCTTATGTTCGATAGAAATAAATATATTCACACATTTGGACCCATGCAATGTCTTGGATTCCATTATCCCTATTGGTGGTTTCCCCGCCTTTGTCAACAATTTTCCTTATTGGATGCTATTCAGAGGGTCTCTTTCATGCACTACTTACTTCTAGTGCATGTGATAAATGCACATAGTTGTTGGTTCATGAAAATTCTATTCTTCCAAGATCCTCCTAATCATCAAGTTATTTCTTTGTACCTCGTGCTGGATGATAATAGATGCCTTAATTCTCTCCTTCCATTGAATTCAACTCATGTATTTTGGAAATGAGACCTAGAGTCCATTGAATAGATAAACATAGCATAGATATGATCACTGAGAGAATCAAAATCACAAGATACACAACATTTATCCCAGGAAACCCTCATGGGGGAGAAAACCCAACAAACAATTCCTTAATATAGATAGCCAATACAATGGAAAGACAATAAACCAAAACACTAGAGAATATCCAACACTGAGAAATGCACCTCTCTCTTCCTTCTTCTCTGAACTCCATCTACCAAACTTGTGCACTGGATGAGCGAATGAGTGAGTGAGATAATGAGGCTCTGGCTTCCTTTATTTATACAAACTGACAGGCACTAGAAATGTGTCTCTTCATTGGGAAGGGACAACTTGTATTCTTAGTGGTTAAAACCACTTTAATTATCCTGGGGGATGACTTCTTAATTTGCACAATATATTTAGGGTTTGACCAATCCACAAAAGAGGATTTGGTAAATTACAATGCCCGACATGATCAATCCATAAAAGGGGATTGATATAATGAATAATAACTCAATAATAAATAGAATACTCTTTGCAGTTACAATATTTCAACACTCCCCCTTAACAAGAAGGGTATTCTACAACATCATTAGGAAAGAGAGAGAGAAACAATATCAACAAAATCTGACTGGCATATCTATAAATCATCAGAGGTTTTTCTCATCATCAATATTATCATCCACAATAGGGAGATGGAATGACATCATCATCATGTGCATAAACATAGATTAGTATAACACTAATACATCATCATCATTAATAAAAACACATGGCTGATACAACATCAACAAAAAAATCATCACAACATGAAGGATGGAGCATCATCAACATCAAAACTAGGCTGGAAATATTTAGCATGAAGCTAGCATCTCAAAAACATCAAAATGGAGCTGGAAATATTCAACACGAGTTTGGCATCACAACAACATCAACACGAGGTTGGCATCACAAAAACAAAAACATGAAGCTCGAAATCTTCAGCACAAGACTGGAATCACAACAACATCAACATGAAGCTAGAATATTTAGCACGAGGATGGCATCACAACAACATCAACATGAAGTTGTAAATATTCAACGTGAGGTTGGCATCAAAACAACATCAACATGAAGCTGGAAATCTTCAACATGAGGCTGACATCACAACAAAACTCCCCCTTTTGAGGGAGTTCCTTTCGGACTACACCAAGATTATCTCGAAAGTGCTCAAACTTTACACAAGGCAGAGGCTTGGTCAACCCATCTACAACCTATTCATCCAAGCTAACATATTGGAGATTTTTGGCTCCTCTCTGCACCATATCATGGATGTAATGATATCAGATTTCTATGTTTTTTGACTTGTCATGGAACATAGGGTTCTCTGTCATCTTTATGAAACTATGGTTATCACATAGAATATAAAGGATTAGATCCTGTCACTGAGAGGGGGTGTGTGTTGGCACAGGGGAAGACCTAGGGTTCAATGCTACAACAATGCACCAAAAAAACCCTAACTACCAACCCTTTCGGAAACACCTGCAAAGCAGATGAAGTCTCACCTGAGATAGAAGCAGGGGTGGTTGCAAGACTCAGGTGTCTGGAACCTTAGCTAGGACACATATCTTTTATTATATATCTTATGGAGCACTTAGCATCGATCATTCATCAATATCCTACCTTTATTATACTTCACAGATAGCACATAGCCTCACAACACTAACTGAGATCTAAAGTATTTCATCACTTAGAAATAGTAGAACAGATCAGATCCTAGATCATCACTAAGCATCTTCATACATATCAGATCTAACATTCATACACATCTAATAAGCACAAAGCATAATTAGATCTATCTAAATATATCAAATCACTTAGCAAGAGATAAACACATCAAATCCAAGCACAAATCATAACACACAGATTTACATGGTTCACCCCCGTCCTGGGGCTATGTCCACCAACTCTTCTTATTTATTAGTGTCTTCAATCGATGAGCCACAAAAACCCTACTTTTCATAGGACAAGATCTGTGCATCTCACTAGATACTTCTTCCTTGCGCTATAGCACAAAGGCTTCTACAACTTCTTACAATGGCTTGCACTCAACCTCTTACAGTCATGCACAGAGCACTAACAAAATCTATTAGCACTTAGATTTTCGGCCTAACATCACATAGATGTCGATCCATCCCCCTACTTACTCCATCTAGATGTTTATTTATACATTACAAAAGTGGGCCTAAATGTGGGAAACCCACGGGTCGACATCCCTTTCCCATTACATATTCACAAAACCCAACAAGGGGCCCAAAAGTGGGTTGAGATCCCTTGATCTCTACTTCATATGGTGCTCTATCTTTGACAGGCTATCGAAGTCCCAAAAGTGGTCAAATATGACCAAGTAACTTCAAAACTTGGTCAAGGGACAACATGCCCCCAACACTCACCTGTGACTTGTCCCTAGTCACTTTGATCTGTACAATTCTGCCTCGAATGCCTCAATATTGGCTTGAGATGCTTCGAATTGATGCTTTTTTTTGGTCTATTGTTCGGTGAACTCTTGGATTATTGCATCATTTACTAGTCCGTCGAGGCACTGTTCTATTGAGATGATGACCTGTTCTAGCTCTGCTCCTTGGGTCTTGATCTTTGAAAATAACATGCATGCCTTATCTTACATGGGTTGGATTCATTGAGTGAGCTCAATTAATTTAATTTGAAGTCTGTGAATCTACTGTTGATATTTGCGTTGTTCATGAGAACACTTCATCCTTTCTACAACTGATAGGGCCTTTAGCTGCACCTATAGCATATGCGTATGTTATTTTTCTTCCTGGAGCTCTGACTCCAACGCCTGTAGTTATGGATTCTCTGTAAGGTTTTCGTAAGTCTTGGAGCTCTTGTTACTTAAATTCTTGCACTCCCAGGAAAGAGCTTTGATTCTGTCAACTATGCTTTGGGAAGTTATCTATCGTTGGTATCTTATCTCTTGCGGGGTTTTAGGCATAGCACGTAGTTCTAGATCCGTGATGCATTGTTGTAGCTTCTGGATAACCTCTTCTAACTGTGCCACCTGCTGTGGAGTTTGTTCCTCGGTCTGTAATTCAACTATTTTCACAGAGTGGAGTTCTCTGTTGACCCTTTCCTTGACTTCAAGTTGTTCGGCGAGAAACTATCCCTTTCTTTGTTGTATCTCTGCTTTCTCTTCATCAAATTTCTCCTGCATAGAAAGCTTCTCTCATTCTGCATTACTACGATGTTCTAACAAAGCTTCTTGTGTTTGTGCCAAATCCTGGGTGGTTTGTGTTGTTTCCTCTTGAGATCGTTGAAGGCGAGCTTTGAATGTGTCAACAATCCTATGGAGTTAAGCTGGCTCATCTCCCATTTCTAATGTTTTTGCTGGTAGGGGCACAATGGAAACTGCACAGATGGACTGGAGTGCCTGCTACACTTCTTGAAACTCAACCTTGATTCGACTGAATACCTCCTCCCGCTTGGCTTCCTATTTCTATGATATCTCTAGTGAAGCGTCATTTAGCGCAACGATGATGAAGTTGAAGTCGTCCAATTTTAGGGTGGTATCAAACTTGGTTTTGGTTGCCTTGGATTTCTTTCTAGATGTGGAATTGGATGGGGAAACCTTTCATTTCTTGGAAGGGTCCTCCTCCTCTCTAGGAAGTGTAGCCTCACCTTTCTTCTGTTTGACTTCGGTGTCACCTATCTCTCCACCATTACCTCCTTGCGAAGTGGAAGAAGTCTTCATGGTTTTACTGTCGACGTCTTGAGCATCCTCATTCTTCTTCGCTATGCTTGGTCCAGTTGTATTGCATACTTCTTCAGGACTATCAATATCAGAGAGCTCCATGAGGTCGGTTAAGATGAGGAGGTCCATCGACCACTCCTTAGTAATCTCTTTTAAGTCTTCCTCTGTCAACTTGTAGTAGGAATGCAACTGCTGGTGATGCTCATTGGCGCACGGTGTGATGTAGATGAAGTGGTGATCCACACTGAACTTAATCAATGGCCTAAATCTGTAAAGCATCTTTGGGGTGATGTGAGGCGTAGAGTGGATTGTGGCCTTCATCTGATTGTAGTAAATGTGGAGTACGACGTTGGATTGCCACTGCTTGGTCATGTCGCTAGAGTACCACAGCGTACTGAACTTCACAGCCAGTGGTTCAAAGGGTTCTATATCTGGGAAGGTCGCACCTTATGGTAGCTCCCATGTGATGAACATGATCAATATGAGAATCCAACTAAAATGGAACCCATACCCTTGGTCTTGTGCTTCCTAGCAATCCAGTTTCAATTGGTTCACTAAGTACTTCGCCCAGTTCATGTGTAATCCCTTCGCACACTTCCCTGCGAGGTATACCACAAATCTGGTTACCTGGGTTGGTTTGTTCTTCCATACCAACTTCCTTGCAATGAGTTGACAGGAGAGGTGCTCTACGCCATTCTGAATAGAAGCTAATTTATAGCCTTGCATGCCCTTCTCGACATCTCCATAATTTTCTTTAATATTTTGTGCTAAGGCTCGGTCTGTTGTCTTTCCAGGGTAAAAGTCTTTTGGGTCAGGGCCCTACATGCTCAACCCTGTGATCCTATGGATGAGTGTTGGATCGACCGTGATGCTGCGGTTTATCCACAAGTATCCGCCATGACAGCTCGATAGCAGTATCTTGATGCAGTCATTGACTTCCTGGTGCCTTCTGAAATGGGGGATCTTCATGACGTTCAACAAAGTGGAATGTGTGAGGTCCATAGTCCATTACTGAGGGACAATATTTGATTTTTTACCCTTTGTCTTCATCAAGTATTTATAAGGTGCAAGAATCCTATAAACCTTTATGTTGCCTAGGTTGAAGTCACTGAACTTCAACGAAGTGAGATTATCCTAGTCAGCGCGAACTGTGTACACTCCTTTCTGGAGGTACGCAGTGATTAATGGGTACTAAAACTCTCGGGGTACACTGTATTGATTGATCTCACTACCCAGGGGTGGCAGCTAAGTGGACGGAATTCTTAGAATAATCTTGGCATTTGTAAGATTGTCTCGATGCTTAGTTCTCTTTTCTTCAGTCAGTCGGGATGGGCCAACTCAAGCGGTCAACGGGGAGGCCTTCACTCCTCACGTCAATGATGCATGTACACCTGTGGATAGTCCTCTTCCCGACATGGTTCTTTCAGTCATTAAATCTATCATCACTTCTGTTGTAGTTGCTTCTTTGGTGGTGAGCTCTTCGGACATATGCACTCGAGATAAGTAGTCGGGATCACAATGAACTCATACACTGTACTAGAATGAATAGAAAGATTGCGATGGTCACTGTATACAACTGTGGGCTTCAAATTCTCAATTGGAAAAAGTATTCTCTGTGCATGGAACGATGGGATAAGTAGGCAACTAGACAACGGTCTGCTTGTAATGGTTACGAGCCTCCATTAACTTCGTTCGACCCATTGGGGCACGGTCCAATAGTCTAGTGGAAAAACATTAATGTTTTTTGACCCATTCGGAGCAGAAGTCAAATGGTTATGTCATCTCCCAACAATTATATTTCTTTGCCTAGGCAAAGTGGCCTATGTCGTTGGTCTGATATCTCGACAAAGTTCAATTTCTATAAGTTTCATGTTCTGCGAGGTTCGCTCTGGAATATTTTGTAGCCTATCGATCTTAGCTCTCTTTTTACTTAGCTTCCTAGCCTTCTTTCTAGTGAGCTTCATCTTGATGATTCTCTTCCCATTCTGATTCTTATTTTCCTTGGACGTAATAAATTCGCGTTGTTGAGATCCTTTCAGGGGTAACACTTCTTATTTATCTGGGATAAGTACTTTAGTCTTCTGTGAGTCCTTCAATATTCTTGTGGTTTCGACATCAGGGTTTCTGGTGTAAAATAGCTTCAATCTGTTCTTTTGTTCTTCAAGCAGTCATGTGATCTTTCTGGTCATAAAATATTCTAACCCTTGCTTCTTCTATTCCAAAACTTCTTCTTCTTCCTTTCATCTGGCTTGATCTCTATCAATCCAAGGTTTTCCCAGTAACATGGTAAACGAGGTACTGTCTTCAATGAATCTAATAATCTCAAAATCTTCTTTTGTTGAAGTTCTATTGTCTGTCATAGGTATCTGAGAAATATTTCCACATAACATCATCAATTTTCCTCTGAATAGTCCTATTCCTCCTAGTGAAGGGATCCTAGCGGGCTTCCCTATAGTTTCCCAAGTTCTTTCTGGCATAATGTTCACTTATGTCTCTTCATCAAGGACAGAGTCAATGTCAAAGTTCCCTATTCTAGCTTCAATGAGTTCTTTCTCTTTAAAAATATCTAGCAACCTGACATGTCGATGGTCATTCAAGTTTTATTTCATTTGTATCAATACCTTCTCTGATTATTTCAGGGTTTCATCCACAGTTTCTGGACCTATCTTAGGGTTTTCTTGATTCAAATTCATTCTTTCAAGTTTAGCAATCATTCTAGGACAATCCAATACCTCATGGTCCATAGATTGACAATAGAGACAACTAGGTCTTCCACCAGGACATTCTTTAGCAAGGTGTCCTGACCTTCTGCAACTGTAACATAGGGTTAGTCCTCTCTTTCTTTTAAATGATCCCCAACCTTTTCTGTATTGCACACTAGGACCATGGTAGCTAGCTTGCAATTTATTTTTTCTAGGATCCTGCATCCATTGGTTAGTCCAAACATTCTTTCTATGCATAGGTATAACATATCTATCATTATTCTTATCAGATCTACTCATATCAAACTGTTTTTCATCTATCAGAGCCCTAGTTTTCAAGCTACGACATAATCTATCAAACATACCTAGATCCATACTCTAGAAACAAAAAATTTCACTTATTTTACTTTTGCAAAGCACAAAGCTTCCAGATCTAAAAACTTTTAACTCTTATTACCTTTATCAGAGAACAAATATTACATATCTTACCTCTTTTTTGTAGATCTGACATCTTTTCTTCATAAACTTCCACTTTAACCTTTCTTAGAGCACAAAGCGTTCAGATCTTGCTTCTTTTCTTCAAATCTGTCTTATTTCTTTAGCACAGAGCTTTTCAGATCGAGTGGATTACTACGCACTAGGGCACAAATCCATGCATAGATATTCCATAGTTTTAGGATGAATCTTTGCACAAATATTCTTCTTCCTTAGTTCCCAGTAATCACAGTTTCACGTCCCGGCAACAGAACCATTTGTTGGCATAGGGGTAGACCCAGGGTTCAACGCTACAATAATGCACCAAAAACCCTAACTATCGACCCTTTCAGCAACACCTACGAAGCAGATGAAGTCTCACTCGAGGTAGAAGTAGGGGTGGTTGCAAGACTCAGGTGTCTGCAACCTTAGCTGGGACACAGATATGTGATTATATCTCTTATGGAGCACTTAACATCGATCATTCATCAATATACTACCTTTATTATACTTCACATATAGCACAAAGCCTCGCAACACTTACTGACATCTAAAGTATTTCAACACTTAGAAATAGTAGAACAGATCAGATCCTAGATCAACACTAAGCATCTTCATACATATCATATCTAACATTCATACACACATAAGAATAACAAAGCATAAATAGATCTATCTAAATATATCAAAGCACTTAGCAAGAGATAAACACATCAAATCCAAGCACAAAGAGTAACAAACATATTTACGTGGTTCACCCCCGTCCTGGGGCTACGTCCACCAACTCTTCTTCTTTATTAGTGTCTTCAATCGATTACAACACAAAGCCACCAAAACTCTACTTTGCATAGGACATAAGATCTGCACAGCTCGCCAGATCCTTCTTCCTTGCACTATAACACAACTCCTTCTACAACTTCTTACAATGGCTTGCACTCAACCTCTTATAGTCATGCATAGAGCACTTACAAAATCTATTAGCACTTATCTTTTCGGCCTAACATCACATAGATGTCGATCCATCCCCCTACTTACTCTGTTTAGATGTTTATTTATACATTACAAAAGTGGGCCTAAACATGGGTAAACCCACGGGCCGACATCCCTTTCCCATTACATATTCCCAAAACCCAAAAAGGGGCCCAAAAGTGGGCCGATATCCCTTGATCTCTGCTTCATCTGGCGCTTCATCTTCGATAGGCTATTGAAGTCCCAAAAATGGTCAAACATGACCAAGTAACTTCAAAACTTGGTCAAGGGCCAATAGGGTGAATCAATGACACAATAATTTTATCAATTTTGTTTTATTTATGAAAACATAATTTTGACACAATATTTTATCGTGGAATCCAATTGGGAAAAACCACAAATTCTTTTATATAAACTGCAAAATGTTTTCTACATGTTACATAGAAGGAAGTCATTCTTCCTTTTTGATCAGGACCAATTGATCAAGATGCACCCACACCCTTTTTCACCAGCACCACCTGGTAGGAGGCTACAACTCCCTTTTTAGTCATCTACAAACTGACAAGGAAGCACCAACTGCCTTTGCAGGCACCAACCTGCCCTTGCACCACCCAACCACCCTTATTTTCTAAATATGGAAAAACTTTTGTATCAATTCTTCACTGCATCTCTCTCTGCTTCTATGATTTAATATATCTTTTGATTCACACTGCAGAGACACTTTCTTCTTGCCACTCTTTCTTGTTTATATATTCTTAAAAAATGGAGTGAGTGTGAAACACTGTGTCCCTTTGTTTGGACCATCACACCTCTTCGATTAAATTAATCATAATTATTGTTTATTTATTTTTCCGTAAAGGATTTTCATAAAGTGATCACAGATATGGATCAATTTAATCCTTTAAACTTGATCCTGAATCTTTTCTATTTTCACAGAGACCAAATTCTCCAAAGGCACTTCCTTCAAACCATTACATGTGACAGAGTGTTACAAAACCACTGGCTTACCAACTACAATGACATATTATAATTTCCTTTTAAAACACTTATATCATATCACCAACAATGGTGACCAGATGATAGGCCAGACAAGTGCTTGAGAACTTTATGTGAATCAACGGTCACAATTTTAACCTCCTGAAATGGAGGAATGTCGTAAATTCAACACTTTTCCCTTCAGAACATTTGGACTTGAAACCTTTCAAAAATTCCAAATCAGATTTCCTGAAAAGATCAAATGGTTTATGTTTATTTCATGGAAACTGATCAATTGTCAGATTTGATTCTTACAAGGCTTAATCCGACAACTGGGTCTTATTCAAGCATTGATATGGATGGCCATAGATCACTTCACAACTTCATCTATTATACTTACACTATCCTTCTGCTATGTTTTGATTAATGGTCGAGAATGCAACCGAAGTATTCTTCAGATCGGACCACCCATTTCCACTTCGAGACTTCGGCATTTGAGACTTCGGAGGTTTCGAATAGACGTCGCTCCATTTTCCTCTAGAATGATCACCTGTTGAGTAAGTCACAATATGGTGGATACCTCTTGCTATCGGTTAACACTTCCACTTACACTATCCTTCCATTATAGTAGATTGACGGATGAGAATGCTCCCGAAGTGTTTCTTTAGATCAGACGAACCATGTCTACTTCAGGATTTCGTCCTTCGGGACTTCAAATCTTTTTTCATTTTCTAGTGGTGAAACTCCCAGAGTGATGTAACTTTATTACATCACTTGATGAAGTGTCACAAGCCGAGTATCTACCATGTGTCACTCATATTCCTGATTTGCACGTACCTGAAATACAGATTTCAACTTGACACTTGTCATTCTTTAACTATGCCACGTGTCCTTACTGATGTGGAATGCTGACGTGGTCCGTCACAGTTTCTTGCTAATGTGGTCTATCAATGTAGATCTGCCACGTGTCCTTGTTGAGGTGATTTTTTGACCAACAACCCTGATCCAACGGTCATCGTATATCCTCCATATCCGGTGGTCCTTATTCATTTCAGATTTCGGGACTTCGGGTATTTTGACTTTTCAAGTTGCCAATTATTCCAAAGTGAGATGCCCCAAAGTGTAACCTCCTCACAACTTTTGACGCAAACCAAATGTTGTTCGTCGATCATTTATTAGATCAATGGATCGATCTATCTTCTATGTTTCTCTTATAGATTATCCTGTCCTTCCACTTAGAATGATCCAATGACCAACGAGTATTCGGGTATTCGAATTCTCAAACCATTTTTCCTTCTTATCTTATCCTTCCACTTGATTTGATCTAACGGTTGACGTGGACTGTTCTAAGAAGATTAACATTCAACGATGATTGCCGAACCACAACTTGTGAGTGATTTAACTCGACACCCAAACTCCACAATTTGAAGTTGTGTGTTGTTGGTGATTCAACCACAATCATCGATCTTTGAAGTTGTAATATCTAATGGTCTTGAATAATTGCAGGATTGGAAATAACATGATGTTTAGTACTTATTATGATCTCCGCAATCTATCCTTACCATTGATCTGGCGATTGTGCATCCGACGATAATGACTTAATCTGACTTAATCAGATCATTTTTTGGATCAACCACAGTCATATATGTTTGATGTTATGAGATCTGATGATCTAGACCGATTACAGGATTGTAACTAGCGAGTAGTTTAATTCTTCTTTCACTCTCTACAATTCATCCTTGTCATTGATCTGGCGATTGTGCATCAACGGTCTTGATTTGATTTGAGTTTCTTCGCGCCATACCTACTGATTATGAGCTTTGATCTTCATTCTTTAACTTTCCCGAGCTTTAATATCTGCATATCATCCAACTGTTTGACATCAGGCATTATATACTGTTGACTAGTCCTCCAACAATTCTTTTGAAATTCATTGCGCCATCTCTTCTGAGCTTTGATATTCATTCGCTAACCCTCTTGAGATTTTATCTCAACTTATCATCACATCAATGATATCGACTATTGACATCAATGAAAATACATCAATGACACTATGTCCAACAATCTCCCCCTTTGTCATTGATGGAAACACACCAACTTCATACATAATTTCCCCCTGTGGTGATGCTTCTATCATATGAAGTTACTCTCCCCCCTTTGACATAAATGGAAAAGTGTTTCTCCTATTATGATTTTTTTGTGTATATGCTACTTATCGGTATATGGACTTTGCTAACTCCCCCAAAAATCATGCTCTACCTGCCAAAACATAATGAGTCCTTTTGACGTTGATTGCTATCTCCCCTTGAATAGGTTCCAATTGATGCATTATTTTCTTGAGAGATTTAGGTTGGAAGAGGGATTACTCCCAATTTTTTCCTGAGATATTCAAATACATCTTTGCTTAAGGGTTTTTTGAAAATATCTGCCACCTGTTCTTGTGTTGGAACATATTCCAATTTAATGTTCTTATTTTCAGCCTGATCTCTTAGATTTATTGGAATGTGTTTTGGTTTTGAGTGTTGAACATGGTTCTTGGAGAGACTTATCGCACTTGTATTATCATAGCGGATAGTAGTAGGTTCTTCAAATACTATTTTGATGTATTATAAGGTTTGTTTCATCCATTCCACTTGTGTGCAACATTCAATTGCTGCAATATACTCATCTTCAATGCTAGACAATGAAATTGATCACTGTTTCTTGCTTCTCCAAGCTACCAGTGATTCTCCCAAAAATAATGCTCCTCCACTTGTACTTTTTCTGTCATCTACACTACCTACCCAATCAACATTTGAATATGATTTTAAAGTGAATGAATCCTTGCTAGGGTACCACAAACCAAGATCTATGGTTCCTTTCAAATACCTAAAGATTATTTTTACAGCTTGAACATGGCTCTCCTTTGGTACTTCTTGGAATCTAGCCACCATCCCAACAACTTGCTTGACATCAGGTCTGGAAGCTATTACATAGAGAAAACTCCCAATCATTGATCTGTAATGTTTTGGATATACAACTTTGGACTCATCATCCTTGCTTAGTTTTCATCCAACTGTCATAGGTGTACATCCATTCAGAAATGATGACTTGACATCCATTTGGTATACTTTCAATTTTCTGTAGTTGGAGAAAGCTAGGAACATCCTAATTGCCTCCAATCTGGCCACAGGTGCAAAGGTTTCTTCATAGTCTACTCCTTCAACCTAAGCATACCATTTACATACCATTTTGGCTTTGTTTCTGATTACTTGCCCATGCTCATTCATTTTTTTTTATATACCCATTTAGTTCCAATGACACTTTTGTTTTTTGGTCTTGGAACTAGTTCCCAAGTTTGATTTTTTTCAATTTGGTCCAATTCTTCATTCATAGATTTAACCCAATTATCATCTTTACATGCATCTTTTATTGAGCTAGGTTCAATATGTGACAACAATGTTATTTATGTTTGATATAGTAGTTGTCTTCTTGTGTGCACTCCATCATTCATATCTCCAATAATCAGTTCTTCAGGATGATTCTTTTGAGTCATTCTTGAGGGTGTCTTTGTGTCTCTTCTTGGGAATTCATCTCTTATATATTCTTGAATATATTATTCCTCTTCACTTGTATGCATATCATCATCTTCCCTTTCTTTATTCTCTTCTACTTCTTCTAGTTGTGTGCCAATTGTCTCATCATCATCTTCATCTTCACTTTCAAGTATAGTCTCTTGATTTTTTATCCTTAACTTTTTTAGGTCATCCACCTTGACATATGCACTCTCAACAATCTTATTTGATCTAATATTGTAGCATCTATATGATTTATTGTTAGAAGAATATCCAAGAAAAATACCTTCATCAGATCTGGCATCAAATTTTCCAAGATTCTCATCAAGTCTTTTGATGTAGCATTTACTTCCAAAAACCTTGAAGTATTTTACCAATGGATCTCTTCCAAACCATAGTTCATAAGGATTCTTATCACTATTAACCCTGAGATGGTATCTATTCAATATGTATATTGTTGTGCTTACAAATTCCCTCCAATATCCATCAGACAATTTTTCTTCATTGAGCATAGTCCTTGCAACCTCCTGAACTATTCTATTCTTTCTCTCAACAATCCCATTTTGCTGAGGTGTTCTGGCAGTAGAGAATTGTCTTTTTATTCCATTTGTTTCACAGAAGAGATCAAACTCTTTTGAGGTGAACTCACCACCATTGTCGGATCTAAGAAATTTGATCTCTGTCTCCTTTTCATTTTCAACAAGGGTTTTAAAGGCTTTGAATTTGTTAAGTGCTTCTGATTTTTCTTTTAGAAAACATATCCAGCCCATTCTAGTAAAATCATCAATGAACACATAAAGTAAGACTCTCCTTTCAAACTCTTGGTCCTTGTAGGTCCACATAGGTCAGTGTGAACACTCTCTAAAGGTTTTGAGGTTGTGTATTCTTTTTCTTTGAATCTTATTCTAGTTTTCTTCCCTAGTTTGACAATGTCTACACCTAGTATTTAAGGGCTTTATGATTTTTGGAAAGTTTCTTACTGCACCAAGATTGCTGACTTTTACTATATTGTCAAAGTTAATGTGCCCCAACCTTCTATTCCATAGCTAAATTTCGTCTACTAGATTTATATGACATTCCTCATTCAATTTTGCATCTAGTATATATACATTTTCGGGATTTATAGGAGAAGTAACAACTAATTTTCCTGTGTCTTCTCTCCTAATCTCACATTTCTAGGAATCAAAGATGCAAAAGTTCCCCTCATCATAGGTTTGGCTGACACTTAATAGACTAGGTTTCATTTTTCAACAAGCAACACATTTTTGGCTTTGTCCTTTCCCAAACTCACAGTGCCTTTCCCAAGTATGTTACCTAAAGAATTATCACCAAATGTAAATTTACCGTTTTGTTTCTTTAAGTATAAAACCTTTTCCTTGTTACCTGTCATATGTTTTGAGCACCCACTGTCAACATACCAAAGGTCGTCTTTATATTGGGCTTTTAAGGCAATAAGACATTCCCTTTTTGATGTTTTTTATCTGCAAAGCTTCTTTTGCTCTCTAATGAACTTTGTTTGTTTTGAAACTTCCATTAATATACAATTAATGGACTTATGTCCATAGTTATGACATCTAAAGAATTCAAGGTCCCCTTATTGGAGAGGTGAAAAGGAGTTATAGTTGCTTATTTTAAATCGATTTACTGATTGTTTATCTTTAAGGTTATAGTTATTAACCTTTAGATCTTTTCTTCTATATGCTCTACAATTCATAACTTTGTGTCCGAAATTAGAGCATGCAAAGAAATAAACAAAGAAAATGTGAGGGTACCTGTTTTGATAAACCCTATTTGGTATTGTCTTGTATTCATTCTTGATGGGTGGAAGTAGTCCTCTGGAGTTCTGGTCATTATTTGTCTTCTCTTCGTTTTTCTTCTTGAATGTACTGAGGAGAGAATCTGCATAATATTTTGAGTTGACTTGGATTTTTTCTTGAGAATAACCTATTCCATTTTTATTTTTATTTTAAATAAAAAGGAGTAGTACCTGCTATATTAGATTAGCACAAAACTTTGACAAAAAATCCAGAGTCATGGCTACAGTCACCAAAAATGCTGCCGGTATCTGGAAACCAACATAAGTGGGAGGAAAATAGCAGTTATACGATAATACATAAAGAAAAGAAACATCTGTCCTTCCCGGAGGAAACCAGGATAGATGCCAGTGGTCCAGATAAACCTAAAACAGTTACACAATAAAACTAAAAACCAAGAAATCATAAGAACCTAGGCACCCGGTGACGTGTCTCTTCCTCCAATTTGCCAAGTGGTCCCCGCCGGAATGGCAAAACCTGCGCGCACAGTGGGCACTTCCGCTGAGCTGGAGCCCCGGAGAACACATCGAGGAGAAGGTCCATGCGCTGGCCCATGAGGAGGGACCTATGTTCCAGGTCTGACATGTGGCCTCGGGGCTCGAACACCAAGGCCAGGTGCTTGTCACTGAGGAGAGAACCATGCGTTCCACCACCCAAGCCACTAGGAGGAGAAATATTCAGTTCCAATGCCTCACCAATACCAACCACGAGCTCCCTCTGCATCACTTTTGTCTCTGCATTCACATTCTTCTTGGCACATATTGCTTGCAAGTTGCCCAGCCAGGGGATTTCTTCGACAATGCAGCCAGGGAAGTTGTCTTCCCTAGCCGAGATGCATATGGTACCCTCCCTACCAGACGTCTCCATGGCGCAGTGCTTCTCAATGCACGTCAGGTCCCCAATTGACAGGTCCTCCTCCACGACGCAAATTGGAAACAGATTCGTGTTCTCGGCCTCCTTCTTGTCACTCTGCATGAAAGCCATGTATGCCCTGCTACAACCAACTCCTTGTTCTGTAGTAGTGTCGAGCAATGCCCTCCTCTCAGCTCGAGCCTTCTTCCTGAGAATGGAAGATGCCAAAGCCAGAGCACGTTCAAGTTGCTCCTTCCATCACCTCTGCGCTCTATGTGTGTCCCATGCTGAACCCCGACGAGGCCTTCCTCGCTTTCTAGCCATTGTACCCAAGCAAATGCCAATTGATTGCAGAGCTAAGCTAAAAGTCCAGGACGAGAGCGGTTGCAAGTGCGGAGCGCAGGCAAACTGACTCTGTCGTGGTACACAAAGAAACCACCAGCCCTGGAAATTCTTCTTAGAGTACAGAGAAAAGGTGGTAAACAACCAGAGCATAGCCACAATAGGAGCATTCCCTCTCTGCTCGGACTCAAAAGAAAACCCATAACCAGACCGTAGAGACCTCTGTCCTTCCATATCCTTTATTAATCCAAGTGCGCAGGGGGTGTAAATGGTCGCGCGATGGAGGAGCCCCTCTGTCGCATGGCCTCTGCTATGGTCGTCCACCATCGTAAATGTTGATGTGTGGGTGGCGGCCATCAACAATTAAACCAGAACTAAGTGCTAATCCTGGTGTCATCGCCACGGTGCCGTGTGTCACCCCATCTGGGGAAACCTATTCCATTTTTATTACCTGAATCCCTTTGTGTGTTAATAATCTTATCCAATATTTTATATCTATTCTCATATTTTGTTTGAATGATTTTTGTATCTAGTTCTTTTCTTAGGTGAACTATTTCTACCTCCATTCTTTCGCAGGTTATTTGTTTTTCTTTAAGAGACTTTTCTAGACTTTCTTCGATCCTATTTTCTTCTAGGATTTGTTTTTTCAATTTGCTCATGAGTTTTTCCATCTCCTCTTCTTTCTATTCATGTTTTTCATTTTGTTCAACTACAAAATGTTTCAGCTGTCTATATCTCGTTTTGTATTTTCTTAATTCATCCAAGGCACTCAGAAGTTATTCTTCCATATTAACTTATGCTTCATCTTATGACTCTTTCTCATGTTTAATGTCTTCTATATCATTAGACTCTTCAATACCTAGAAAAAGGACTTCATCATCATCACTGTCACTAGACTCTGATGAACTGTTGTTTCCTTCGTTTGTGTAAAATTTCTTCTTCCCTTTGTAAAATGTTTTCTTGTAGTTGGGTTTTTCCTTTTTCTTGTACTATTTGATTTTGTTTTCTTCATCTAAAGGGTCAATCTTGGGATAGGGACAATTGGTTGAAAAATGGCCAAACTTGCCACAATTAAAATTTTTGAAAGGAAACTTTCCTTTGTACTTCCCTTATCCTTTTTGAAGTTTTTTAATGAAATTTTCTTCTTCCACATCAGGTTCTTCATCATGGCTAGATTGAAGTTTCTGCTTCTAATTCTTTGTTTTCTTGAGTACCTTGAAGGCTCCCTCTCCTTGTGAGTGATTCTCATGACCTAATATTAACTCATAGGCTATGAGGATTCCATATAATTCATCCATGATGAGTTTATCTAGATTTTCTCGATCTTCAAGAGAGGACACTTTAGGATTGTATAGAATAGGTAGTGTTCTTATAAATTTTTCAACTAACTCATTATCTGATACTTCTACTCCTAATCCTCTGATTGAATTAATAATATTATCAAATCTTTTGAAGTACTCAGAGATGTTTTCCTCATCTTTCATTTTTAGCCCCTCATATTGTACTTTGAGAATCTGGAGTTTGGCCCTCTTAACCTTGGTATATCCTACAAATATAGTTTCCAATTTATCTCATAGTTGTTTTGCATTATTACAGTTTAGTACCTTAGCAAGTATTTTCTTACTAAGTCCAACTTGTAATGTGTTTAATTCTTTTTCATGTTCCCAAAAATTTTTCCTGTCTTCTGCTTCTATGGGTGTGGATTTTGGAACATCATATCCCTTTTAAACTAATGTCCATACTTCCAGTCCAATGGAAATTAGATAGATTTTCATTCTAACACTCTAGAAGACATAGTATTCACCATTAAATAGGGGGATTTTTTATGAAATCTTCTACTATTGATCCATTATGATGTGGATTTTTTATGACATCTTCAACTGTTGATCCATTCTTATGTATATTCCTCTTCAAGTGATTTAAAACTTTTATGAAGAGACCTGATCTGATACCAATTAAAGGATCAGATCCTGTCACTGAGAGGGGGGGATGAATCAGTGACACAATAATTTTATCAATTTTCTTTTATTTATGAAAACATAATTTTGACATAATATTTTATCATGGAACCCAATTGGGAAAAACCACAAACGATTTTATCTTAACTGCAAAATTTGTTTTACATGTTACATAGAAGGAAGTTATTCTTCCTTTTCGATCAACACCGACTGATCATGATGCACCAACACCCTTGTTCACCAGCACCAACTAGTAGGAGGTTGCAACCCCTTATTTAGTCAGCTACAACTAACAAGGAAGCACCAACTCCCTCTCCAGGCACCAACTTTCCCTTGCACCACCCAACCACCCTTATTTTCTAAATCTAGAAACAATTTTGTATCAAGTATTTACTACATCTCTCTCTGCTTCTGTGATTTAATATATCTTTTGATTCACACTGCAGAGACACTTTCTTCTCGCCACTCTTTCTTGTTTATATATTCTTCAAGAATGGAGTGACTATGAAACACTATGTCCCTTTGTTTGTACCATCACACCTCTTCATTTAAATTAATCATAATTACTGTTGATTTATTTTACCGTAAAGGATTTTCATAAATTGATCAGAGATATGGATCAATTTCATCCTTTAAACGCGATCCCAAAACTATGCTATTTTCACAGAGACTGAATTCTGCAAAGGATCTTCCTTCAAACCATTACATGTGACCGAGCGTTACAAAACCACTGTATTACCAACTACAACGAAGTATTATAATTTCCTTTTAAAACACTTATATCATATGACCAAAAATGGTGACCAGATGCTAGGCTAGACGAGTGCTTGAGCACTTTATGTGAATCAACGGTCATGATTTTAACCTCCTAAAATGGAAGACTATCGTTCAAAACTTTTTGACTTGAAACTTTTCAAAACTTCTGAATCATATTTCTTAAACAAATCATATGGTTTACGTTTATTTCGCGGAAATTGATCAATCGTCAGATTTGATTCTTACAAGGCTTAATCCGATGGTTGGGTCTTATTCAAGCATTGAGATGGATGGCCACAAATTACTTCATGACTTAGTCTATTATACTTAAAATATCCTTCCACTATGTTTTTATAAACGGTAGAGAATACAACCGAAGTATTCTTCATATTGGATGACCCATGTCCACTTCGGGACTTCAACATTTAGGACTTCAGAGGTTTCTAATAAATGCCACTCCATTTTCCTCCGGAGTGATCACCTGTTGAGTAAGTCACAATACAGTGGAGACTTCTTATTGTCAGTTAATAATTCCACTTACACTATCCTTCCACTGTAGTAAATCGACGGATAAGAATGCTCCTGAAGTGTTTCTTTAGATCAGACGAACCATGTCTACTTAAGGATTTCATCCTTCAGGACTTCAAATATTTTTTCATTTTCTATTGGTGAAACTCCTGGAGTGACATAACTTTCTTACGTCACTTTATGTTGTGTCACGATCCGAGTAGCTACCACATGTCACTCAGATTCATGATTTTCATGTACCTGAAATACCGATTTCAACTTGACACTTGTCATTCTCTGACTATGCCATGTGTCCTTGCTGACGTGGACTACTGATGTGGTCTGTCAACATAGATATTCCATGTGTCCTTGTTGAGGTGATCTACTGACCAACAACATTGATCCAACGTTCATCATATATCCTCCAGATCTGATGGTCCTTATTCATTTTGGATTTCAGGACTTCGAGTATTTCGAATTTTCAAGTTGCCAATTCTTCCGAAGTGAGATTCCCCGAAGTGTAACCTCCTCGCAAATTTTGACGTGAACCAAATGTTTTTCATCGATCATGTTCTTAGATCGATGGCTCGATCTATATTCAGTGTTTCTCTTCTATATTATCATGTCCTTCCACTTATAATGATCCAACGACCAACGAGTATTCAAGTTTTTGAATTATCAAACTGTTTTCCCTGTTTATCCTATCTTTCCACTTGATTTGATATAACGGTCGATGTGGAATCTTTGAAGAGAAGCTTATTAATGGTCTATGATGATTGTGGAACCACAACTTGTGAGTTATTTAACTTGACACCCAAACTCCGCAATTTCATGTTGTGCGTTGTTGGTGAGTCAACCACAATCGTCGATATTTGAAGCTGTAAGATCTGACGGTCCTGACTAATTGCAGGATTGGAAATATCATGATGTTTAATACTTATTACGATATCCACAATCTATCCCTACCATTGATATGACGATTGCGCATCCGACGATCATGACTTAATCTGATCATTTGTTGGATCAACCACAGTTGTAGATGTTTGAGTTTACGATATCTGACAATCTAGACAGATTTCGGGATTGTAACTAGTGAGTATTTTAATTCTTCTTTCACTCTCCGCAATTCATACCTACCGTTGATTTGGTGATTGCGCATAAACAATCTTGATTTGATCTGAGTTTCATTGCACCATACCTATTGAATTTCAACACACCATATCTTTCGAGCTTTGATCTTCATTCGTTAACTCTCTTGAGCTTTAATCTCTACATATCAGTCATTATATACCGTTGACTAGTCCTCCAATGATTCTTCTTAAATTCATTGCGCCATCTCTTCTAAGCTTTGATCTTCATTCGCTAACCCTCCTGAGATTGTATCTCAACTTATCATCACATCAATGATATCGACTATTGACATCAATGACAATACATCAATGACACTATGTCCAACAAAATCACGGTTTTTTCCATCTCTAGATCAAATATGTCTGTCAACAACTTCTGAATCCATATGGCTTCACAACTGGCAGAACATGCAACAATGTATTCTATTTCTGTTGTTCTGAGAGAAATACTTGATTTCTTCCTACTCTGTCGTGAGATCATGGTTGACCCTAGACTAAAACAACATTATGAAGTTCTCTTTCTGTCAGAGAAACTTCCATCCCAATCTAAATCGGTATAACCACTCAGTCTAAAGTCATGATCTCCATTATAACTGAGACAAAAATATGATGTACCCTTAAGGTACCTCATCAAATGTTTTGCAGAAACTAGGTGAACACGTCTGGGATCTACCAGAAATTGACTCAAGGTGTTCACAACAAAACATATATTTGGCCTGGTGTTTGTCAGATACATCAACGATCCAATGATACGTCGATACAACATAGCATCAATCAATTTTGATGAAGTGTCAACCAAGAGATTAAAATTTGTTTCCATGGGTGTATTCATTGATTTTCACTCCAACATATCAAACCTCTTCAGTATTTCAACTGCATACTTCCCTTGGTTAAGGAATATATTCTCTAGGCTCTGCCAAACCTCAAGACCTAAGAAATAGTGCATTAGGCCAATGTATTTCATCTTAAATTCTGCAACGATATTCTTCTTACACTCAGTGATCATATTTTCTTCTCCAGTTAGAAATAATTCATCCACATACAACATCAATATAAGAGGCTCATCATTCATATCCTTGACATAAAGGTTAGAATCTTATTTACTCTTGGTAAAGCCCAAACTAGTCAGGAAATTGTCAATTCTTCCATACCAAGCTCTAGGAGATTATTTCAATCCATAGAGAGCCTTCTTCAATCTACATACATGAGTCTATATGTATTCAATTTCAAACCCTTCAGGTTTTCCTATATACATGTCCTCTTCTATGACACCATTTAATAAAGTTGTTTTCGCGTCCATCTGGTGTAACTTCCATTTCATCTTAGCTACAAGGGATATGATGGTTCTGATTGAAGTGTATCTAGCTACATGAGAAAACGTCTCTTCATAGTCAATTCCTTCCTTTCAAGAGAATCCCTGAGAATTTTTTTTTTCTTTATATTTATCAATACTTCCATCAACAACATATTTTATCTTGTATAGACATTTGGAAGATACCACGTCCTTTCTCTTTGGTCTGGAAACTATTTACCATACATCATTCTTTATAATGGATTGATATTATTTTTTCATGGAATCTTCCCATTCTTTATCTTGAATGGCTTCTTCAAAGCAAGTAGGTTCCTTCTCTAAGAGAACACACATCAAAGCCATATAATTGGATAATGGCTTGGGTTTCTTGACTTATCTCATGGTTCCTTTGGGGGCACCATAATTCTCTCCATCTTGAATAACTTCCCTTGCCCAGGATGGATTTATATTGTGGGAGATATTCATCTAGGGAGGTTCTTGAGATTATATTATGTCATGATATTCTAGAATCTCCTCGTCAAGGGAAGTTATGACTTCCCTCACCGGTTCTGCAACTCTGGGATCCACATGTTCTTCTTCATATACTTCTTCAAGATGGCATATTCTTGATTTCTTGAGTGCTAAGTCTTCATCAAAGGTTACATCTTTGCTGATCTCAATATGATGGTAACCTATTATGTATATTCTGAAGGCCTTAGAGACCTCACAGTATCCCAAAAATATTCCCTTCTTTCCTGAAGGGTCCATGTTGGTTCTCTTCTCTTTTGGAATGTGTACAAATGCAGGACAACCAAATATTTCAATATGGATTACTTCTGGCTTCTTTCCGGAGAACATCTATTTAGGGGTCTTGAACCCACGTGCACTATGGGACAATTTTTTTTGTACATATATTGTTGTTCTTACTGCTTATTCCCATAAGTGCATTGGAAGATCTTAATCATGGATTATAGTCTTCAGTGCTTCCATTATAGTTATGTTCTTTCTTTCTGTTACACCATTTTCTTGAGGATTGTAGGGAGTGGTGAGCTCCCTTTTGATCCCGACATATTTACAAACGTTTATAGACTCTTTTGAGGTGTATTATCCTCCATTATATGACCTAAGTATCTTGATCTTTATTTCAGAGAGATTCTCTATCAAGTCTTTGAATTCCTTGAATTTACCAAACACTTCATCTTCTGATTTCAAAATGCAAACCCAGGGTTTGCGAGAATAATCATCAATAAATGATACATATTATACATACCCACTGATGGAGGTTGATGGAATTGGGCCCCATACATTTGAGTGAATGAGCTCTACGAATCCTTCTTCTTTACTATCTCTCTTTGGGAAAGGGTTCTTGATGTTCTTTCCTTGTGCCCATCCATTGCACACACCGTCATGGTCAACCTTGAATTCTGGTAGACCTATGACTGCCTTTCTTACATATGGTAATGCCTTGTAGTTAATGTGAGCTAGTATTCTATGCCAAAGTTCATAGGGATACTCTATGGAATGAGTCAAGGTTGTTTCTGAGTGACCTATCTTATACAAGCCACCTTATTATTTTCCAATAACAATTGCTTCTTCCATGGTTTTTCCTTTGGGACACATAAGAAATTATCCATCTATGAAAGAAACTATGAATCCTTTATTATCTAAAGATGAGATAGAAAGTAAGTTCTTTCTCAAACCTGGTACATATAGCACATCCTTCATCTTCATTGGGGTTTTGTTGTGGGGTCTTAAATCCATTTAACTCAATAGTAGGAACCAGACCCCCCACCGAGGCCCAATTAGACTATGAAATGTTTAATGGTGGAATGGTACTCCATATCTTGCGATCCAACCAATTAATCGATGGGTTTTATGTAGTGATTGATAGGATGTCTTCTTGTGAAGGATCCTCCTTCAGATGACCGTTCTCTTTTTGTATTTTCTGTTATAGGTGGGACCAATACAAGATAAATGTTGGTATAAACCAGTTGGGTAATAAAGGGGAAATGATTAACTACTGAAGAAGGTTGAGATTGGGATAACCCTCATTCTCAAGCATGCAAATAATGATTCCTACGCCTATGAAAATCCTAGTAATAATACGTTAACCTGCCAGTGCTTCAATCATTGTCTGAGATACAATTATCAGAAGAAAACATACATGTAATAAACAATGGAGAGAAAAATAGTTTCCTTATCTCTAATCATTGATCACACATTAACACAATGATTTAATTTTCATCATTAGAGACAAGAATTATGAAAATATTGAATTAGATAACTCAACGGATTTAGAGGTTCTTACTCGTTACAACATCCATTCATGAGATAAAATCAGAAATAATTCTTCTTTAGGTGAAATCACACACTTTTTTGATGAAAAATGAACATAAACTTGTCTGTGGTCCTAAACAAGACTTCTCAATTAAGGTAGCTTCAAAATAGTTCTTTAAAAATCCAAAAATGAGGGTCTTTCCAAAAACCATCGACCATTCTAACAGGTCTATCCTCTTATTTACAACATATTATTAACTAAAAATAACTATCAAAAGTGCAAGCTAAGTAAAACAAAACATCGCCACATGGTGATTTCATCTCTCAATATTCTAAGAGTAATCAAATGGTTTCACTTGAGTGGATGAATATTCTCATACTCTGACCATTTGATGAAGAGATCCTCACATGTGTTGGCATATGAGAATCTATGTTGGTCCATCGGGGCCGAAAGGATTTCCTTTATCTCCACTCCCTGTGCTCAATACTTGTATACTCTAGAACTTAACTATTGTAACACTATACGATCCTTGATTAGGTTCTCCATGAACTCATTTACTTGACCTGGTGCCATGTTTTCCACCTTTACTATCTTCGCAGCCCATGATGCATCTTGTTCAACATGTATTTTGACTATGTCATGCAAGTTGAAAAAGTCCTTGGGTGTGTTGAATTCTGGGAGGCCGATGTCTCTCATCGCCCAATTGATCTTGGTCCAGATCCTTTCACACTCGTCCCATTTCTATTGGATCTCCTAATGAGGTTATTGGGCCATTTTCACCCAGTATTCGTCCAAATTATTTATGCAGTCAATGATGCTATCCCTTAGTACTCGAATGTCATGCTCTTTGGTGTCTCGACTTTGTTGAACTGCGCTAATGTAATCGATCCTTTCCACCAGTTGGTGTTCTTTTTCATATAATATTTCCATATCCTTTCACATCTCCAGCTCCATAAGGGTCTCTTATTGGAAATCAGTTATCCCTGCAATGAGAAGGTGCCGCTCATTCATGAATTTATTGTAGGCATCCTGGAATTCAATTCTCAAGAACACCATGGCCTGTGTGGAGTCCTGATAATATTTCACCAAATGGTGTAGATGATACAAATCCTTCAACAAAGTGGCCAGATCCTCTTCATCCTTCCTCACTCTATCCAATGTGGCATCTGTGATTTCCATCCCTATGCCGATAATATCAGACATCTTGGCATGCTCCATGCTAATCAATTTTTCCTCTCTGGTCATGAGGATGGACCTGTATAGAGTAATCCTCCTCTTCTTGGTGGTTCTCTTCATGATGTATTTCCTCTTTTGGTCATAGGCTATGGCTTGTATATAAGCAACCTCATCCACAGGTTCAGGGATTTGTTCTTCTCCCAAAGTAAGTGTGTTTCCCAGCCTCCCGATATGTATAATGTTCAAGACTGGGCTCTTGAACCTCTTCTGTGTGTTTTGAAAGTTAGGCCTCTGGTTGTTTCTCATCGGGAGGTAAATTACTGGCCAAAATTGATGCATCAGGGCTAGGCTCAGTACTTACTTGATAATCATTTGTTGATATGTCGATTTCCTGTTATGGAATTTCTTCTTCTTGTTCGTCCAAACCTAGCTCGTCCTTCGGGCTGTCCAATTGGGTCCCTCGTGCATCGAGTAGTTCAGTTTCTAAGACATTTTTGACCTCTTTATCACTCTGTGGAAGGTTTTGAAATTGAGCATCGAGAGATTGGGAATATTATTTCTTGGGTTCATTGTCCTTTGTGACCTGTACCAGAGTCACAAGAGAAACCTTTGAACTATCCTCATGATCATAGATCATTATTAAGTCATGTAGGGGGTTTGGTGCACTTGATATCCTTGATTTCCTCGCTTTCTCAGTCTGAGTTGAAATGTCCCCTGGTGATCTGTCCTATGGCATTGAAACTTCAGGGTTATCTAACCCGATGTTCTCTTCAATTTGTATTTCCTCTGGGTCACTTGGACCTCCTCTAATTTCAATTGGTTTTTCATCAGGGACCCTTTCCATCTCTATGAGGTCTGGATCATTATGTATCTGATTAATTACTCTTTGAGCTTGTTCAATTAGGAGAAATCCCCTTGCCTGTGCCTCCGGTGTCAAAGAAAATCCCCTGTTATGCATCTTTGTTTCCTTTGTCGCTTTGATGTATTCCCTCGATCTGAGGGCCCCTTGAGCTGACTTCTTTATTGTTGTTTCCTATTCATCCATGCTCATGACCTTGAACTTGGTCATTTTTGGGTCGACCATCCTTTGCACCACCTCATCCCAGTCTTGGGAGTTCTCTGTGAAGACATCGTCTTCGAACTTATCCTAAGCATATGACCAACACGATGACACATGTGAAGCATGTTGCAGGACCAGGCCCTTTGGATCATGCTTGCAGAATCAGCCTGTCCAAAATTTGAATTCGAGTTGGCTCAACCCTTCTTGTTTGGCCTGAGCAGTATCCTTTACCAAATAGAAACCTACATGGAAACCGTAGGGTATGAAATCCCATTTCTTGTCTTTGACCAGGGTGGAATTGTAGCCTTGCAAGATGGTTCGATAACATATTTATCCAATGATGAGTTGATCTGGGACTTGAGATGGTAGGATATGTGGTACTTTAGTGGCCCCAAACACCCTAATGTAAGTGGCACATTCATCCAAATACCAATGGCCTACCTTGGATATCATTTTCTTGGATGTCGTCGATAGCCTTTGGAATTCCTTATTAAAAGGAATGAAATAAATTTGGGTGATGAATTCATCGCAGATGAGGGAGTAATATTTCTTATACATATTTTTCCATAGCACATTGAAGTAGACATGGACCAGGAGCTCTACAATAAGCCATCTTATATTCATGACGACGAAGACGTTCTTAGAGCACATGACATTGAGCATGTATGAATCCAAGTAAAATGTTGGTTCTTCCCCTTCATTCGACATCTGAGCCTGTTTCACACAGGTTCTTATTTGCTTGGATATTATTTCTCCCCAGTTGAAGCTGCACCCGATGATTGCAACTTTGTATGCAAAAGGAATCCATGCTTTCGAAAACTTGGAGAAATATTTATCTATGTATAACCGGTAGATGAGAGCCATCAAATAGACATATGGCTCCCTCAAGTTAACCGTCCCATACCAGCCAGTTATTCGGTTGGTAAACATGTTTTCCTCCCTTCACCATGAGGCCATTAGACAACTAGTGTCATGGAATTCATAGAAATTCACCACGAAGTCTGTGTTTAGCTACTCCTCTGGGTCTCTGAGTTTGTAATATTTTTGAACTTCTACTGGGAGGAAAAATCTGACACACCCACCATTGTCATCGTTGATTAAAAATTTTTGTGTGTCTATGTGGTCGAGGAGCCACTTCAAGACCTCTATGCAGGGGCAAATGGGGGTTATTCTCAACACCATGTGTATATACGATCGTCATATGTTCAGGAACACCTCGTCGTCGAGCACCCTAACATCTGGATCACTCTATGGGACATATTCTGGGTATTCTTCTCAATTGATCCTGTTAAATATATCTCCCCACTTTGGGAGCGCCATATTAGACCCATTTATTGCCAATGTATCGCCAAAGGCTAGAGGCTAGATTAAAAATTTCTTCGTTACTGTCTTGACAAAAGGCTCCATCCTAGGGACAAAATCCAATTGCCTCACGATCACTGGAGAAGAGCCTCCGCCTGTCTCTGGTTGCTTTAGCTTTGGTACTATCGGTGAGCATCTAGTGGTTTGATTTCCCGGTGACATTGTTCTTGCAACTTAAGAATAATTTCAAAGACTCTGTAAAAACTGGATAAACAAATATAAATTATAGCCAGAGAATTTACAGACTCAGATACATACCTCTGAATCTTGTTAAAACCCGATTATTTTGATAATCATGGGGTCGATACAGCCTTCGTGTTGCTAGTATTTCTAATTCAGATGCTCTGGAATTATCTTATGCACATAATGAATTCGTTCACAATGAATGAAGATATTTTAAACACAAAATATGTTACTATGTCGCATCTTCCATTCAATTCAGGTTATGAGTGAATTTTCAATAAATCTGTCATCGAATCTCTAGAACTTAAATTCATCGTGGGTTGACAGTGAAGGCGCGGGTGGTGATGTGGTCTATTGGTGATTTTAAAAGGTTTTTTTGATTGGCGCACAAGGTATCAACTAATGTGGGATTGGGTATTAATCATCTCCTTAAATGACCAATATCTGATCATATCTAATGCTGAAAACGTCCCGTTGTGTCGCTCCTTCACTGGGTGGATTGGAGATCAGGATTGTGCTATGAACATTTTTGATGATATTCAACTACAAAATCTCTAATGCTGATCAATCTTACCGTATAGTGCTGACACGACAAAGATGACTTGGAAGTATGACTAGGACCTAAGGAACCAACACTGACTTGGGATAGGACTAGACTGTATGACCTTCGTACCTGGTAAAGAAACGTGGTGTTCGATACCAGAGACTAAATCCACTTGTATTAATCGGAGTCGAGAGTTTCCTTAAGTTATTGGTTTAAAAAAAAACCTTATCTTGCTGATGCCGAAAAAGATTCAAGGATCGGTGATTGACTATAAATCTATCAAAGCTCCTTCGGATTGACTCCCTTGAAAAAGTCTCGATGCCTAAAATGCATCGGGAATCGACGATCAAGGATAACTTTATCATGGTCAAAATGTTTGTTGTGATCCTTCTGGGTTTTCCCCAATCCTGATAAATTGCATCGAACATCGACCATCGACGATTTCTTGTCATTCTTCATTAATGTCCATCCTCCTCATATTTTACTGATGCAGAAGGGGATAAGATATATCTCAAAACTTTATGATAAAACTTATGTAAACCGGAACTTCCATCTGTCGATGTCGATGGAGATCGACCCTCGACAACTATGGTTTTTCGAGTGGTTATTTTTTCTTCTTTGAACACCTTATGATGTCAAACCTGAGCGCATTGGGTGTAGTGTTTGGTTGTCGATTCTTTATTCATGTGTTAAGTTATTTTTAGTCATGGGTTTTAGCCCCGAGCATCCATAGCCCTGACAAAGTTATCTGCATACCCTCTCCTACTGTGAGCTCATTTGATATAATTGATTTTATTTCGATAGAATTCCTTGAGCGAGTGGGAGAGGAGGAAGTTTGTTATTTGAAAAATCATATGGTTAAGGTGAATTTTTTTCTATCTCTATCTTGAGGTACATGTAGTCGTTTCCATCTTACCACATTTCCCTTTAGGTTTTTCCAGACCACCAGGAAGACACTTCATCACTTTTCCAAGGTTGTTGATACTAAGAGGGGGGTGAATCAATATCAAGTACAATTTAAAACCTTTTTCAACTTATACTTAAACCATTCAACTATATCCAATGAGAAAAGAACAATAGTATAAGAGTTACAACAATACACCATAATACACCATGCACAATATATGAGTAATAATCAATAGTTTATTGTTCAAGGGAAGTGATGACTTCCAAAGGTAGCTACAGCTTCCAAATGTAGAGGGAGGGATAAACCTCCAAGAGGAAGATACAATCCTCCAATATCAAGAGAGGGTTTAACTCTCCATCCTTTCCCCTTCCTTCCACCCAATAATATATGAGAGATAATAAAAGTTTACATTAAATCATCACCATCAACCAATCATCACATAGAACCTGATAATGCTTTCTCAGACTTCTTCAATTTCTAGAATTCTTCAATTCTTGGAGTACTCTGATCCTATAGATAATATTACTCAATGTATTCTTTGAAACTCCTCCAATTTTCACACCTTGAATCCTCCCTAAGAAGAGCTTATAGAAAGAATGGTAGACTTTATTCAATTCTGGTCTGTTCAGAAGACCCAACTTGTACAACATGCCCCGCACTCAATGTTTAACATATGATTCTGAAACTTGCACACAAGAAACTACAGTCCATACAATTTCCATTGGAAGTGGTCCCACTTCATTTTGATTCTTTATGAAAACATTATGTTGTTTTACCCGAAACACTTGTTTATTGACTAGCTTCAAGACTGGTCACAAACCCTATCTTCCATAGAGTGTATCTCCATAATTATAGCTAATAAGGAGCTGAAATTTTTTCCAGAGGTACCTTGATATGTCTTCTTAAGACCATAGCGATTTCACCATCTAAATCGTTCTAGAAAAAAAGTTATAGTAAAAATGGTAAGATGACCTGAAAATAACATACCTTAGAACACATCACCAAAAGACTTCATCCTCCCTTGAAATCCGGCCTTCTTTTCTTCTTATTACCTCTGAAATTTGACTTGTATCAAATTAATGTATAATGATGTTTATTTATACCATTTATATCACTTCCTTTTAAAATTAGAGTCGACCTAACACTTTCTTATTTTGTAATTATTTTCAGGGCCTACATGTACTTCCTTCTTCAATTCACTTTGTCATCTTCAAAAAATCATTTCTCCCCAACAATGAGGATCCATGTGACGTGCCACATACCACCGGAAAAAACATGATGTATACTATCCATTCATGGGTGTTGTATATGCATGTTCACTTTCCTTCATGTCCAAATACCTTTATCAATCTTGCGGTCCAAAACCCATGACTAGGGTTGACATCAATGACAACAACCAATCTTCCAACAATCTCCCCCTTTGTCATTGATGACAACACTCATGCTCCCGCTATCATCATGATACCAATTTCTCTCCCCTTTTGACATCAATGGCAATGGTTAGGGTTGCACCCCTTGAGTTTAATGGAAAAATGTAACTCTCTTCTTTGGGGTTGCTCCACCTGAACATGTGGCACTCAATAATACTTCATCCTTATTTTTGGTCTTTGGGACATTTTATTCCTTAGAATCCTTTTGTGTGGCTTCTGTCTTCTCTCTCTTCTTCATGTCTAGGATGTATATGTTGTTCGGTCTTCTTGTTGC